>JALJCO010006284.1:0-10847 GCA_023101725.1 Atherinomorus stipes
GCTCCAGACTAGAAGGAGGAACCTCCATGTTCACCTGAACACATCAGTCATGCTGCTGCTTTATGAAAGTCAGCATAGCTGCAGCTGATGATGTCATCCCCATTACATGTTGGATTTGCTGTCAGGATCATCCTGTCCAGCTGTTTCCTCACACCAGATCAGAGAGGACCAACAGTTCAGGAGTCTCCAGGTGTTCCTGACTGCAGCATCTGGCTGCTTCCACCGATACACCTGCAGCGGCACGTTGATCTGCAGAGCGTACAGCTGCCTTCAGCATCTGCTGGAGCTCAGGAGCATCTGCTGGCAGAGGAGACGTCTGATGGTCCTGGAGAGGAATGATGATGCTGCGTTTCCTCCTCCTCCAGTGCAGCTGTTAAATGCCACCATGAGAAGCTCTGCTTCTGGGAATCAGACAGATTTACGCCGTCCTGACCCCTGAAACCAGAAGAAGCAGTGAACAGACGAGCCATTAAAACACAGCTTCAATCACAGATTCAGCTCCTGAATATTCTCCAGTCCTGAAATCCTTCACAGCCTCCCGTTAACCACAAACAGCAGCAGCAGTGAAAGAAGCTGAAACTGACCAACGTAGAAATGAAACGATGGAAATCTGACGCTGGTTCTGGACTGTGGTTCAACAGTAGTGTTGCTCCAGCTAGATTACTTCACGATTCGATTATGAATCAATTATGGGACCCACGATTTTTCGATTATTGCCATTTTTAATGATTTTTTGCATCTAAAATGTTTTTTCTTCTTCATTTCATGCTAGATTTGTAAATAAATTAGATTATAAATTCAAGGACACAGGGTACTTCCACTAAAGTTTTCCACTGCTGTTCCAACAACCAAGAAATGTGCACATCTTTCCAGATTTCCTCGATATTATTAAGAAAACAGCCCGAATTTCATCTGTTCTAATGACACATGTACAGAAATGTCTCCCTAAGCAACGTCGGTCTACTGACGGTGTTTGTCCAGATTAGTCTATAAAAGCTTGTAGTTGAAGTGACTATGTAAACTACACAGTATATTAAAAACAAAGTTAGGAAAATAACAATGGAGGCTTTGCTTTACGTTCAGCTGACACAGACCCTCTAAGTCCAGAACACTTAACCACATAATGACGAGATAACAGAGACCTAACCTGCACAAACAAACAGCCAACAAATATTTACCTTCTCTTTAGCATCGTTGTAGGTTTTTGGGACCTCCTTCGTTGTAAAACAGGTATGATGCGGGCATTTGTAATGTGGCTCTGCGGCTCGCAGTGTTTTACAGAAAGCCTTGTTGTTCGTCGCTGAATAAGGCTGCAAATCCGAGCCAATGAATCGGACTGTTGCAAGCGTGATCCGACGGGCTTTCTCCAAACTCCTGGGAAGTTTAGTGATGGTGCCAAAGCACTGCTGAATCTCTTGCAGAGCGGATGACCAGGGGCACCACAGAAACTGCCAAAATGTTAACATTTACATGCAGAAGTACCGCTCAACCGGACGACCAGCTTATGTGTGAGATTTCATCTTCTGTAATAGAAGCTCTATAAACTTTTTGCTACATGGGCAAAAATTGTCAAGTTTAACAAACCTGCTGACCAAAACTTTCATATTTAAATTAGAACTGCAGCACAACAGCAGATATTTCACCTTTTTCCTGCCCAACAATAAATTTAACACAATGTTTTAATAAGGTAAGAAAAATGTAAAATACTGTAAATAAAAAAAGAGGAAAAATCTATTTAAAGAAAGGCAAACAATCTTAATTTTCTGTTCTGCTTAATAATAATAATAAATATTATTTTATTCTTATTATTATTCCCAAGAATGGGATTTGGGGCGCTTGCGCCTCATATGGTCAAGTGTAATGAATGGGTGTTCTCAAATGTGGTTTTTAATAAGTAATTGTGTGCTATTGGTACAATAAAATTTAAAGAATAAAAAGGACTTTGTTTCATAATAATTTATCATTTTTAAAGAAATGTTGCCTCGTTTTGAAATGTGTTGTGAAACTGTCAACCTGCATTGATTGTTCGCGTTGACATGCCAGATTTGTTGGATTCGTCTTGTGATCGTCGGCCACTTAAAACCATTCTGAGCTGCACTTTGAGCATCTCTGTTAAATAAGGAAAAATAACAGCCCATTTGTATTCTTTTATTATAGTTGTCCTCACTGCATTTAAACTCTCTGGAAGTTGTTCTTTTATTTTCACTTTTACATAATATGCTTCACTAAATACTAATAAATGAAGTCGTTCTGTTGTCAGCACTGTCCTGTAACTTAGTTTGGGTTCAGCTTTACCACGTTTTTATAAAAACACAAGTGTACTAAGAAATGTTTGCCTTCACATGTATCCATGAAATTTAACAGCATGCAATCAGATCACAACAATAATCTGTTTAACTGCTTCTGTGAAAACTCATCTCATCTGCAGACATACTTGCCAACATTGGGTTGTAAAAATAGGGAGATGTTTTTCATCGGTGTATCGGCCCCAAGGCGTAATTATCTGTCATTTCTTACCTCCCATGTTAAACCTGATGAAGGGACCTTGTAGTTGCAGATCAGATTACCACTGACTGCCACCATCTACAGCAGTGCTTCTCCCCCACCTTCATCTCATTTCAGACACGTTAAAGTCAGATGAAATGTGACGTGATCACACAGACTGAGGTTCCTGAACACATCAGATGTGGATCTGGTTTAGGACCACACAGAAAGCGGACTGGGTCTGAATCAGAAAAATCATATTTGTGCTGTTCAGATAGAAAAAAACAGAAGTAGGAAACATACGGGAGAAAAAAGTTCATTTATCTGAAGTGTGAATGTAGTTTAAGTGTCTTCCCAGAATCTGGAATGTTGATTATTCTGATTCTCACCATAAAAATCCTGCAATGAAACTAAATATTTAACAATCAGCAACATGAAAATCAGACGAGGTTTTATCTCTGAACAGCATCACAGACGTCCATAGAAAGCAGAGATGCTGCTGCACATGATGTAACACCCCCCCACCGATGCTGCACTGGTCACATCCAGAGGATCTGACTGACTCCTGATGCTGCAGCGAAAAATCGTGAGGGAATAAAGTAACATGTGGAGTTTCCCGGTCAATAAAAACTCTACTGTAGCCTGCAGATCTAGAAAAAAAAAACATTTTTAAAAAGATTTATAAAAATAATTAAATAGTAATGATAATAATAATAATACAGCATGACATCTTACCCACGCTGTGTCTACATCAGCTGTGGGCTCAACGTGCCGACGCCGCGCGAGTCCAGCTTTAACTATCTAATGAGCAGCTTAGAGCGCGATGCTAGCATGTAGCTAGCAACATGAACAGAAGAAACTCACGTCTACTGAGCGTCGGCAGGAGAACGAAGCACAAATAAAAGCACAAAGATGTTTTAAACAATCATGAAAGCTGTCTTACCTTTTGTGTTTGTGGTTAAAAGTGATCCTGGAGGAAACGCTGCTAAGATCCTCTGACTAGTTGCAGACAAGCGGTCTGATTAAATGTTGAACTGAATCCACTAAAAACACTTGATCCTCTTTAGTTGGGAAGTTTATGACATCATCAAAGCCTTACGGGTGAGTCACATCATCAGGCCCACGTTTTCTCTCCGTCCTCCACGCCGCATTACCTTATGATGCGTTCACGTGCATAGCAAATGTCTGACAACAGAATATCCTACTGCTCGCGCTTCTGGAGCCTCATTAGTGTTTCTAGACTGAATTTGGGAACGAGCCCTCGTTTCTCCTGACTCCTATTGGTTGATATAAGTGTCAATCATAGAAATCTGATCAATGGATCACCAACGCCCCCTTGGAACACATCAACGCCCCCTTTTGAGAAAAAAAAAAAACAAAACAGCGCCCCCCCCCCCCCCCCCCCCCCCGTTGAGAAACACTAATCTAAAGGATGAACGCACCTGAACTTGAACCCATACCGATATTTTCTTATCAACCTCAGCCGATACAACCTGCTGATATTTGGGGCTGATATTATGAACCAAGGGGGGGGGGGGGGGGGGGGCACAAGTGTTATGAATAAACCTGACGGCAGCTGAACAAGTTAAGATAAACAAAAGGTGGAATATTTATGAGCAACTTCTAATCTAAGTTATTACAATAATGAAAAAAATACTTCCAAATATATATATATATATATATATGTATATATATGTATGTATACACTTTATATTTTAATAACATTGTGGTATCAGTACTCAGTATCGGCTGATACCCACAGCACAAGTATCGGAGTCGGTATCGAAACCAACCAGCATTTCCACATGCTGCACAAAGCGCCCCTATTTTTCACTGAGCACCTGCCCCCCCAAATGTCTGTGCACACCCCTGGTCCCAATGTTGCTTACCTTCCTCACTGGGACAGGAAAGGGGGTGGGGGTTGAAGAGACGGGGCTGCTGCTGGCGGATCATCTGTTTACATCTGGTTACGGAGGGACAAGGACAGTTATGTAATATAAGTATCTTGCTAAACCATTAATATCAGTCAGTGATGTTCTGAGAACCATGTTTTACCTGGTCTGGTGATGTAAATGTAAATTCTCAGCTCTCTGAGGTTTCTGGACTATTTGCTTGGCTTCTGTCTTAGTTACGGACACACTCATTACAAATGCTGGAGAGTCCTGGTTTCATTTTTCTCACGCTTCCTTCGTCTCTTCTTTCTCCTTTCTTTCTGTTCTCATTTGAAAATCATACTTTGATTTCTTGGGGCGCTGCATTCTTCGTCCACGGATGGATTTTTTTCATACTGCTGCTTATTTACACATTTTCTTGGTCAGTCGTTTCATTCGCTGTCACTGTCAAATGACGAGCATGCAGCAATAAAGGCAGATACCAGCAAACCGGTATCAAACCGGAAAAGAAGGTTTCAAAGCTTTTTTAAAACATGAACTTAAATTCAGTTTATAATCAAATTCAGAATCATTTATTATCCTTTGAAGAACTGTTTTAGCTGCATAATTGCATCTCTTTTCAGGAAATAAATGAAAAAAATACATAGAAAACTATTTTTAACTAACATTTCTACAGTACATTTAGCAGCAAGTGCACACGATGCATTTTTAACAGTGTATTTGCAGCAGCTGCACCTCACAGGTTCCCAATGAAGTTAGCAGGAAGACAAAAATGAAACAAAGAGCTGCAGCTCAAACTGTAACACCACAGTACCGAGTTAAACTTAAAGATTACATTCAAAATCTGAATAAAATAACAATTAAATCACTTAAAACATGCTGTTTTCTGACTTAAGCGGTGCCTGACCGACACATGCACACACCACGGAAATGGAGCGTGGCTACCATGCTAGCTACTTAAGCTAATAGCGCTAACTTGTTCTCAACTCACCAAGACGATTAGAAGAAGGAAAAGTGAGGAACAGCCAATCCCGGGTCGTCTCGCTCGTTCCCTTTTTCCTCCTCCTGAACCAACTCCTCAGTTCCAGCTAATAATGTTGCACTCTGGCTAACTTTGTCCTCACGCATCAGCATGTGTCTCCCTCAGTCAGCTCATCCGATCTGCCGCGGCCTCGTCTGTGAGAGGAGGCGGGGTCTGCTTCCCCCATCCAATCAGAGGCGAGGACACGCAGTTTTAACCAATGAAATAAAAGAATGACACAATAGATTTGACAGACGTATCAATAACATAATAAAAAAAGTTTGTAAAACAACCAAAATTAAATCATAAACACTAACTCTGACACTATAATATACATATATATATATATATATATATATATATATATATATATATATACACACATATATATATATATATATATATATATATATATATATATATATATGTTGGACCACATTTCACCGGAAAGCTGCTCTATTGTGTATGGGATAGTTTTGTTTGTTTGTTTGTTTAAATCATTTTCAACCATAATTTAAAATAAAACAACAATATTTATTTAATTAAAACATAATTTTGTTAAAAAAATGTATCTAGTTTATTTAGTTTCTTGTTATCTGAGTTAGTATCATCAGTTTAGCTTCTTTAGCTGGAGGTCATGAATAATTGTGAGGACGACTGCAGATGCAAGTGTCTGAACTCTGATAAGTGCGCACATCACAGTTTGTTTTATTAGAGAGACACGTGAACGTCTCACTAAACAAGCACAGCTTGCTGTTGGCCGCCTCACACGTTATGAGATACGTGTCACTACGTACCACCAATCAGGTGCAGCCAGGCAGTCACATGACGATGTGGCGCCAATGTTCAAAAGAACAGAGTTTTAGCCGCAAGCTAAAGCACACAAACGCAAAAGGGATGTAGCGGTGGTTACACGAAGAATGACTGAAACAGCAGCCAGTGGTTCGGAAGTCGAGACAGAAGCCGCGGAATATTCCTGCCTGCACATTCCAGCCATGTTTGACTTCCAGACGACATGAAAGATCAGCTGTACAAGTCACGTTTCAGGTACAAAAAGTCAGCCTCAACTTTGTAAAGTTGTAATAATCTGAGTTGTGTTTGCTGCTAAAACAATCCTGCATCAGACCTGAATCTGTGCTAGAATGTGAACCTTCATCAGCTTGTTTTTACGGTGTTCAGTTTTCTCTCGCGGTTAAGAACATCACCGTGTCACGTTACATTTATGTTAGCAGCCTCCTCTCTGCTGATCAGGGATGAAGGCGCGTCTCTGCCGCAGGAGGAAGTCCTGGAGGCTGCGACGAGGCTGCGCGTGCTCGTGTTGTTACAGTAATAAACTATGTCGCTAATAAATACTATATTTACAGTGACATCGGACTGTGAGGAGGCTGTAGCCTAGAAACAAATATGTTTCGTAAATGAACCTCAGGAGCAGAGTCACCCGCATGCACTCTCACCATCCCTGAGAGGAAAAAAAGCATCTACATCGCGGCAGCTTTCTGGTCCTTTTTCCTCCTTTTACTTGCCGCTGTTTGGGATGAGAAGGCCTCTGGATGGCAAATTTGCTTCATCAGCGAGACAGATGGCTTGTGCGGATCTGTGCATGTGGCAGCTTTGAACAGCGATGCAGTGATCCGTCCAGATCTTTGCTGAAACCAGATCTTTGCTGAAACCAGATCTTTGCTGAAACCAGATCTTTGCTGAAACCAGATCTTTGCTGAAACCAGATCTTTGCTGAAACCAGATCTTTGCTGAAACCAGATCTTTGCTGAAACCAGATCTTTGCTGAAACCAGATCTTTGCTGAAACCAGATCTTTGCTGAAACCGGATCTTTGCTGAAACCGGATCTTTGCTGAAACCAGATCTTTGCTGAAACCAGATCTTTGCTGAAACCAGATCTTTGCTGAAACCAGATCTTTGCTGAAACCAGATCTTTGCTGAAACCAGATCTTTGCTGAAACCAGATCTTTGCTGAAACCAGTCTTTGCTGAAAACGAGGATCTTTGCTGAAACCGGATCTTTGCTGAAACCGGATCTTTGCTGAAACCGGATCTTTGCTGAAACCAGATCTTTGCTGAAACCGGATCTTTGCTGAAACCAGATCTTTGCTGAAACCAGATCTTTGCTGAAACCAGATCTTTGCTGAAACCAGATCTTTGCTGAAACCAGATCTTTGCTGAAACCAGATCTTTGCTGAAACCGGATCTTTGCTGAAACCAGATCTTTGCTGAAACCAGATCTTTGCTGAAACCAGATCTTTGCTGAAACCAGATCTTTGCTGAAACCAGATCTTTGCTGAAACCAGATCTTTGCTGAAACCAGATCTTTGCTGAAACCAGATCTTTGCTGAAACCAGATCTTTGCTGAAACCAGATCTTTGCTGAAACCAGATCTTTGCTGAAACCAGATCTTTGCTGAAACCAGATCTTTGCTGAAACCGGATCTTTGCTGAAACCAGATCTTTGCTGAAACCAGATCTTTGCTGAAACCAGATCTTTGCTGAAACCAGATCTTTGCTGAAACCAGATCTTTGCTGAAACCAGATCTTTGCTGAAACCAGATCTTTGTTTGCTGAAACCAGATCTTTGCTGAAACCAGATCTTTGCTGAAACCGGATCTTTGCTGAAACCAGATCTTTGCTGAAACCAGATCTTTGCTGAAACCAGATCTTTGCTGAAACCAGATCTTGCTATTTGCTTGTTCCCGGGTCTCTCGCTCCATCACTGCTGCCTAGAATTAAGCAAAAAAGCTGTGTATATAACACCATTTCTCAAGGGTTAACACTTTGCTAAAGAGATTTTCTACAGTCACTGAGATCTTTTTTCATGGATAAGATTTGAGACTTGCATTCATTCTGCTAACAATTAATCATTAACATAATAGTAACACAGAGCAGAGCAGACAGCTATATTACTTCACACAAGTAGCATAGCTGTCTGCTATGTTACTGTTATTATCTGAAGTGTAGTGAAGTTCTCTTCACATTTATCACGTAGCTCTTGATGAGTAAGCTGCTCCATTCTCTCCTGATATAAATCTGGAAATGTAGTTGGTTATCCTAGAGCCACTGTCTTGGGTTTGAATGTCTGCATATTTGGGCACTAATGACAAAACTGCCCATTTGACGCCAGATGCATATATGTCATCATAAAGTGCCTGTTTTTCATCACTAGTTGGCAGAGGTGTATCTCTGGAAGTGCTTGTTGTTGCAGACATTACAACATCTGTCTTCTGCAGCTTCACTCTCCTTTGTGGACTTGTAAAATCAATCTTACAGCCCTCTGAATCGTCAATCTTTGCCTTAGATGTTGCAGACCCGGCACAGGGACGGGAGGTGCAGGTAGTGTCTTTGAGCATCTTCACAGATGCTTCAGCAGCAAGGAGAGTAGCTGCAATGTGGCTACATCTTCTCCCAGTCCTGCCATACATGTGCAGAGGGCTGACAGAACCTCTCCACTTGCATCTGTCACTACCCAGGGTCTCAGTGGGGCAGCCGACAAAGCCTGTGAAAGGGCAACCTGAAGAAACAAGCATAACAAAAGTTAACTGAACTTGAAATTTTCTTGTACTGGTTGTTTGTATCACTGCCCAATTTATTGGACCATATTTTAAAATAAATTTTTATCACAGCATGCTGAAGTGAAGCATACGCTGCATATCACCGAGTCACATTTATCACTAACATTACACATGGATGAAGAATATTTTAACACTACAACCACCAAGGGGCCGTTTTAACCTGTTTCCATTTTCAACTTAACATGAAACCCTCTTAAACTTCAGAACTATTAATTAAGTGACCATGGTTGTCATCTTGTGGATTTTTGACATATTTTGACACAAAATTAAAAGATTGTTATGATTTACAAATGCAGAGGGAGTCGCTGCTGCGCCACAGTGTAAACGTTGCTGGCAACAGGGTTTCCCCATCACTTTGCCTTAAGCTGATTTGTGAATATTGCAAGCCGGTAATTTTGAGTTTTCCTGTTTGTAATACAAGCCCAAGTCATACCACATGGTAATCAGGTTAACTATTTATATCTACTTCTGAGTAACTTGGTTAAAAGGTGGGGTCCTGAATGCAGCATCATGGTGGTGGTGTCCTGAATGCAGCATCATGGTGGTGGTGTCCTGAATGCAGCATCATGGTGGTGGGGTCCTGAATGCAGCATCATGGTGGTGGGGTCCTGAATGCAGCATCATGGTGGTGGGGTCCTGAATGCAGCATCATCATGGTGGTGGGGTCCTGAATGCAGCATCATGGTGGTGGGGTCCTGAATGCAGCATCATGGGTGGTGGGGTCCTGAATGCAGCATGATGGTGGTGGGGTCCTGAAGGCAGCATGGGGTGCTGATGGGGTCCTGGAAGGCAGCATGTGGGCTGGTGGGGTCCTGAAGGCAGCATGGGGGCTGGTGGGGTCCTGAAGGCAGCATCATGGCTGGTGGGGTCCTGAAGGCAGCATGTGGGCTGGTGGGGTCCTGAAGGCAGCATGGGGGCTGGTGGGGTCCTGAAGGCAGCATGGGGGCTGGTGGGGTCCTGAAGGGCAGCATGCATGTAGTTGGGTCCTGAATGTGGCAGCATCATGGTGGTGGGGTCCTGAAGGAGCAGATGGTGGTGGGGTCCTGAATGAGAGATATGCTGGTGGGTCCTTGAATGCAGATATGGTGGTGGGGTCCTGAATGAGATATGGTGGTGGGGGTCCTGAATGCAGCATGATGGGTGGTGGGGTCCTGAAGGCAGCATTTGTTGGTGGTGGGGTCCTGAATGCAGCATCATGGGCTGGTGGGGTCCTGGAAGGCAGCATCATAGCACACGTAACTGAACGAAGTACAAGTGATGTACATGCATTGCTAGAGATGATTTTGTCGGATGCTCAGCAGACTCACAGAAACTTCCACAACCTCTCACAGGACAGCTCTGCTTCGACAATTTTCGGCAAAGAAATTAGTATTGAAAGAGTGGAAATCAACATCGGCTCCAGCCTTTAGAAACTGGCTTAATGAATTGATAAATGTAGTATCATGGAAAAAAATCCGTCATATAAATTCTGAAGAATGTACAAATGGAAAGAGATTTGGAAACCTTTGTTGAGTTTTATTGATGCATAAAGTTGTATATATAATATATGTATGTACGCAGGTGTAGAGCATAGGGGTGTATATGGGTACATAAGTATGTTTATTTGATAAAGAGATGGCTTATAAGGGTCAAAGTGGCAATCTGGGTATGTATGGGTAATGTCAGCGCAGTAACATTGTGCAGAAGGAGATTTTTGTTGTATTTTGTTTTAACACTTTTTTGTTTTTCAGAATGATAATGATTATGGTCCCTCTCTCTGGGTGGGAATGTGTGGATGGTGTATGAATGTTGAAATTGTTTGTCTTGTTTGTTTTTCTTTTTGTAAAATAAATGTTTAAAAAACCCAAAAAAAAAAAAAAAAAAAAAAGAAAAA
>JALJCO010006291.1:0-27515 GCA_023101725.1 Atherinomorus stipes
ATGATGTCATTAGACCACACCCCTTCTCCTTCCAGAGATGCACATCACCTGATATGATTAATTGGTAGTAGCTCTGGGCCTATACAGCTTGGAGTAAGACAACATGCATAAAGAGGATGATGTGGTCAAAATACTCATTTGCCTAATAATTCTGCACTCCTTGTATATGGATGCAATTTTTGAGCAGAGGCCTAAAAAACAGACTCAGGGCTCAAAAGGTTAATGCAGTTTTGCTCTGCGGGGCATCAGTGTTGCAGGAGGAGTTTAACAGCATAAGATGGTAAAAACAAGATGTTTTCAGAGCTCCTCTCACCTGAGGCCGTCCTCCCTCATGTTGTCAGTGCCGAGAGGCTGCCGTCTGTCAGCCAGCGTCTTCTTCTTGATCTCCTTGCCCGTCATACGCTTTCCCTTCCTGGACTCCGCCTGGAACACATGGCACAGTCCCGTCACCCTCCACGCACGCATCATCACCCCCGCCGACCGCAGCTCGCCTCTGACCTTGGCTAGGAATCCCCCGAAGTTAGCGCCCATGTTCGACAGCACTTTCTTCTTCTTAGCATCATCATCGGCCTTCTTCTTGGCCTCCTCTTCCTCCTTTCTGTGGCGCTCCTCCTGCCAGATTAGAAAAGGATTTAGAAGCTTTGTGAAGGAGACAGATTCAGCTGCATGCGCTCAATAAACCAAAGTTCATTCAGCCTCTAGATGTGTTTAAATGAACTAAATGATAAAGCAGATTACTGAGCGGCAGCCTCTGACCTGCTACCGTTCACCGGTACGAGATAGCTTGTAAACAGATACTGCAGCCTGTGATAAGTTCCTACTGCAGCACCGCCTTCTGTCATACACGTAATTTAGCCTCACTTTGATTATTAGTTCGTATAACTGCTACTTAAACATTAAACAGCTGCATCTCTTTATGTTTGTTCTTTCTTTGTTTGTTCTTAACAAAGATTCTCAGTCCTGCACAGAGTCAGATGAGGATTATCAGCTTCCCCAGATCTGAGTTCCACATGTCCCATCAGAGGACCTCACCCCCAGGACCAGACCTACCAGGGTCCAGATGTCAACTGAACACGTTTTTAAGTATAACTCAAAACATTTCTCAGCCTCTGACGTCATCAGTTGCTTCAAAAATGTTGAGTTTCTGAACTTGTTCAGGTTTCCAGCGACGCTGTTCCAGAGTGATGGAAGCACCGCGGTAAGAGGAGGATGGGGTGGTGCAGCATCATGGCTGCTCTACAAGCCTGGGGGCATCTATGACCCGGGGTTGCTGCTGGTGGTCCGGTCCAGATTCAGGTCCAGACTCAGGTCTAGCTTCAGGTCTGGGTTCAGGTCCAGATTCAGGTCTGGGTTCAGGTCCAGATTCAGGTCCAGATTCAGATCCAGATTCAGGTCCAGATTCAGGTCCAGATTCAGGTCCAGATTCAGGTCCAGATTCAGGTCCAGACTCAGGTCTAGCTTGAGGTCTGGGTTCAGGTCCAGATTCAGGTCCAGATTCAGATCCAGATTCAGATCCAGATTCAGGTCCAGATTCAGGTCCAGATTCAGGTCCAGATTCAGGTCCAGATTCAGGTCCAGACTCAGGTCTAGCTTCAGGTCTGGGTTCAGGTCCAGATTCAGGTCCAGATTCAGATCCAGATTCAGATCCAGATTCAGGTCCAGATTCAGGTCTGGGTTCAGGTCTTGGTTCAGGTCCAGATTCAGGTCCAGATTCAGGTCTAGGTTCAGGTCCAGATTCAGGTCTAGGTTCAGGTCTAGGTTCAGCAGCATTATAGCTCTGTTTCCACCTGCGGGTCTGTGTCGGGCCGGGTGGGTTTGGGTACGGATGTGTTGATTTAGCGTTGCGTCCCCACAGCAACTGTCCCCTTACCTGGAGGCGGAGTATTAACCGGATAGCGCGGCTACGTGATCGCGTGACATCATCACCATAACCAAAGCACTGTCGCTGCACGACCTGTTCAGGAAGCACGATCCGTAACGTCGGCTCATCTGCACATGTGCGGAAAGGAATACTTCCAGGTCGCCGTGGAATCTGCTGGATTTAGGAAAATAATGTCCCGAAAAAAAAAACTTCCATCGTTAATAAAAGAAAAGTAAAAAATGGGGGAATGAATATTATTGATTTTGAAGTGATGAATGCTGAACTAAAATTAAAATGGCTGTTTATACATGTTTAGATAGATAGATAGATAGATAGATAGATAGATAGATAGATAGATAGATAGATAGATAGATAGATAGATAGATAGATAGATAGATAGATAGATAGATAGATAGATAGATAGATAGATAGATAAATAGTAGGGGGTGGTGCAACAGTACATGTATTCATATCGAACCGTGACCACCATGTATCGGATATCGAACAATTCAGAATTTCAGATTTATTTTATGAGTTTGTCTTCTGACGATGAGCTCTGTGTTGAAAAACTCAGTGGATCTGCGTTTGATAAAACTCAGATCTGGTGTTTGGAACTATTTTGGTTTTCATGTTAAGTTTGACCCCTGATGGCACGCTGTAGTGGACAAAAGCATATCGGCCTAAAAAAGGCATGAAAATGTTTTGTATGTATCAAAAAAGTATCAAAATGTGGATTTTTTGTATCGTTGCATCCCTAATAATATACATACATATATATATATATGTGTATATATACATATATATATATATATATATACATGTGTGTTATATATATATATATATATATATATATATATATATATATATATATATATATAGAGGGCTGGACGATATAGAAAAAAAGATCATCGATAAAAGAAAAATCTGGATTGATCGATATTTATCAAAAAAAAAAAAAAAGCCATTATCAAATTAAAAGCTATTTTAGGTGCAGCCGTGGCCATTTAAGCTTTTGCTGAATGACCTCCTCATAATGAAGTTCACCCTAAAGCCGTTTTCAGACCTGCATTGTGGAACATGAGCAGTAAAGTCCGTCCACTCTTTAAACAGACTCATCTTTTCAAACATGCCGCTTCCTTGCAGACTTATTGCATCTTGGGCACTTTCAGACATCAGGAAATGTTACGGAAAAGTCAGCACAGCCCCCCCCGCTCTCCCTTCAACTCTGTCCAGAACATTTTCTCGTGGTTTCAGCCAAAATGACGTGCCGCAACATTTCCGCTCTTATGACACGTAGACCAGCCGGTACATGTCCGATACATCTCCGAGGTAAAAGACGCATGTCTGAATGCAGCGTGATAAAGGACAGAGTTCACAATATTACCGCTTTCCAGTGGAAGTCTGAAAGCAGCATAACACTGAATTCCAGTTCAGCCTTTGCCTGGTCTGTTTGTGATTGGTTTGGATGAAGGAGTGACTGTAGTATCATGCTACCTGATAGGCTACAGCAGAAAACTGTGTTTATATTGAACTTTTATTGACCCTCTTTTTTTTTCTATTGAAAAAACCTCTATTGATCGATATTGAAGTATCGTCCCGCCTTAATATATATATATGTATGTATATATAAGAAAATAGTGTATGGTTTAGTTTCCCTTCACATGTTTTTATGTTCGAATACTGTCACATTCCTTTAACCAGATTTAACAGGAACTGTCTTGACTGCACATGTAAACTTTCTGTGGACGTCTAAATTAAATTTACTATTAAAATCTGTGTAATCTAAAATATCACCATTTGTATCCATTAATGGCCCAAACTATTTTTCCTCCCAGTCCACATAGTATTTTTTTTCTTACATAGAATATATCTATTATTCCAAATAATCATATTATGTGGCGTAAAATTGTGTCTGTATAAGACTTTCCAATACCTGTGTGAGGTAATCTGACAATTTAATCTGCAACTTTAAGGGATCAAAATCGCATCCGCAAAACATCTGCAGCCATTTTAATTTCAGTTCAGCATTCATCACTTCAAAATCAACAATGTTCCTTCCCCCATCTTTTACTTTTCCTTTATTATAAAGGATGGAAGTTTTTATTTTCAGGACATTATTTTTCTAAATCCAGCAGATTCCACGGCGACCTGGAAGTATTCCTCTCTGCACATGTGCAGATGAGCCGACGTTACGGATTGTGCTTCCTGAACAGATCACGCAGCGACAAGCACCACACGTGACAGAAACGAAGGAGTCCCCCCTGCTTTGTTTTTACGCCGGGTCACGCGGGAAGTGACAGATTTTTCAGCAAATCAACAGATTGCTATGTTAGCTCCACCTCTTTGGACCAGATTGGTTAGATCAGAACCCCTACCGAAGGGTACCAAAAAAGTAGGCCGGGTCGGGTATAAGGGTACCCGTCCCAGTTTTTATCTGTGGAGACGCAAAAAACGTGGACCGATCCAGCCTGAACCGACCCAGACCCGCTGGTGGAAACGGGGCTTATGTGTTGAAGAGGTCAAACACCAGAGGACCATATTCAAGGACACACCAGGTTTATGGGGCCAGATCATGACAGATGAAACATCATTTTCACATGGATACGCCTCCACAGAGTCCAGACCTGAACCCCACTGAGAGTCAGGAATGTGCTGGAGAAGACTGCAGCAGTCTGACTCTCACATCAGTAGTCTTGGTGAAAACTTAGTGCAACACTGGATTGAAATAAACCTTAAATGTGACCCTTTTTTGTACAGGGAGTGCAGAATTATTAGGCAAATGAGTATTTTGACCACATCATCCTCTTTATGCATGTTGTCTTACTCCAAGCTGTATAGGCCCAAAGCTACTACCAATTAAGCATATCAGCTGATGTGCATCTCTGGAATGAGAAGGGGTGTGGTCTGATGACATCATCACCCTATATAAGGTGTATTAGGGAAACATAAGTATTAGGCAGCTTCCTTTCCTTTGGTAAAATGGGTCATAGAGGGACTTGACAGGCTCCGAAAAGTAAAAAATAGTGAGATGTCTTGCAGAGGGATGCAGCACTCTTAAAATGTCCAAGCTTCTGAAGCGTGATCATCCAACAGTCAAGCGTTTTATTCAAAATAGTCAACAGGGTCACAAGAAACGTGGAAAAACCAAGGCGCAAAATAACTGCCCATGAACTGAGAAAAGTCAAGCGTGCAGCTGCCAAGATGCCACTTGCCAGCAGTTTTGCCATATTTCAGAGCTGCAACATCACTGAAGTGCCCAAAAGCACAAGGTGTGCAATACTCAGAGACATGGCCAAGATAAGAAAGGCTGAAAAACCACCACCACTGAACAAGACGCACAAGCTGAAACGTCAAGACTGGACCAAGAAATATCTCAAGACTGATTTTTCTAAGGTTTTATGGACTGATGAAATGAGAGTGAGTCTGGATGGGCCAGATGGATGGGCCCGTGGCTGGATCGGTAAAGGCCAGAGAGCTCCAGTCCCACTCAGACGCCAGCAAGGTGGAGGTGGGGTACTGGTATGGGCCAGATGGATGGGCCCGTGGCTGGATCGGTAAAGGCCAGAGAGCTCCAGTCCCACTCAGACGCCAGCAAGGTGGAGGTGGGGTACTGGTATGGGCCAGATGGATGGGCCCGTGGCTGGATCGGTAAAGGCCAGAGAGCTCCAGTCCCACTCAGACGCCAGCAAGGTGGAGGTGGGGTACTGGTATGGGCTGCTATCATCAACGATGAGCTTGTGGGGCCTTTTCGGGTTGAGGATGGAGTCAAGCTCAACTCCCAGTCCTACTGCCAGTTTCTGGAAGACACCTTCTTCAAGCAGTGGTACAGGAAGAAGTCCGCATCCTTCAAGAAAAACCTGATTTTCATGCAGGACAATGCTCCATCACACGCATCCGAGTACTCCACAGCGTGGCTGCAAGAAAGGGTCTAAAAGAAGAAAAACTAATGACATGGCCTCCTTGTTCACCTGATCTGAACCCCATAGAGAACCTGTGGTCCCTCATCAAATGTGAGATTTACAAGGAGGGAAAACAGCCCACCTCTCTGAACAGTGTCTGGGAGGCTGTGGTTGCTGCTGCTGCAATGTTGATGGTGAACAGATCAAAACACTGACAGGATCCATGGATGGCAGCTTTTGAGTGTCCTTGCAAAGAAAGGTGGCCATATTGATCACTGATTTGTTTTTGTTTGGTTTTTGAATGTATGAAATGTATATTTGTGACTGTTGAGCTGTTATATTGGTTTCCCTGGTGAAAATAAATCATTGAAATGGGGATATATTTGTTTATTGTTAAGTTGCCTAATAATTGTGTTTGCCTAATAATCCTGATATAGGGTGATGATGTCATTAGACCACACCCCTACTCATTCCAGAGATGCACATCACCTGATATGCTTAATCGGTAGTAGCTCTGGGCCGATACAGCTTGGAGTAAGACAACATGCATAAAGAGGATGATGTGGTCAAAATACTCATTTACCTAATAATTCTGCACTCCCTGTATTCCTCATGTGGGTGGAAGTGTAAATTAAGTGTAAATTAATCTGTTCTGGAACCGTCCCTCATTTTTTATGCCTGATGGCGTGCGCCCTAGTATAATGGGCTGAAGCGTGCTCCGCTTGCACATGCAGCACACCGTTCAATCGGCTGCACGTGCGTGACTGTTTACACCACACACCTCCATACTCCCGTCTTCCTCTGCATCACCTGAACCAGCACACCACTTCACTTCACTCACTAGCTCCCCCCAGTGGCCGCCATTGCCAGAACACCACCAGGAAACTCCTCCCCCAGTCAAACCCTGCTCCCACACACACCATATACCAGTACATATCACCTGCAGACGCCACAAACACTCTAAATCATCATACATCATCCCACGCCCGAGATATTTGTCACCCATCACTAACAACAACTGAACAATAAAACAACAATATGCTGGTAATACACTAAAGATGGGCCTCATAAACATTAGATCTCTTTTAAAGGTGTCATAACCTGCCGTTTTACGTACACAATCCTTCTTAAATTATGTTCAAATGAATTTTTAATTCTAGTTGGGTGGGAGGAAAATTTAATGAGCTCATTTGAACCTCTTTTTTACCTCCAACTATTGTTTGTCGCGAGAATACATACGAGAATCAGAGCTGTCTGTAAGCGCGTTCACGAGGCAAACGTCAAAGCCAAAACCCAGTTTTATCAGGACAGAGCAGGTGAAGGAAATGATGTCCCAGCAGAGAAAAACGTGATAAAAACATAACGGTGCGGTTGATGGAGAGGATCCGGAGTAAAAGGGCTGGACTCTGATGAATATAAGGAGCGGACGTCTGACGTGAAGTTAACCAAACAGTGTTAGCTTCTGTAGCTACATTAGCAGCTTGTCCGTTCGTCTGCCATCGTTTACTGGTCTCTGACACAAAAGATAATAAGTTACACAGCAGCAACACTTACCGACTGCACATCCTCACTGAGAAATATAATCCACTGCTCCCTGCTAAAGCTGTCCCTCCTGTTACACTGAAACCTGATGAATTTCTGCCGAGGCAACTCAGCGTGGCTATCTCCCCCCTCCTCCTCCTCCTTGTCGCCGGCGTCCTTTCTGACAAAGCTGGTCTACTCTGTGGCAGGTAATCAGCTGCCTTCAGGTGGTGCTAAAGATGCTAGCTTAGCAGCTAGCAGCCTCTCTCGTTCACGTCGTAACAGCTGATCATAACGACTCCACGGCAGGTAATCAGCTGCTTTTAGGTGGCGCTAAAGGGGCTAGCTTAGCGGCTAGCAGCCTCTCTCGTTCACGTCATTGGGAGAAATAAATCCAAACGGCGTACTGTGGAGAGCGCGTGCTTGTGGCCGGTTCTGGTGAGAAGAGAGAGCGCCGCACTCAAAGACGAAGTTACTTTCACTCTCCGGAGTTTCTGGCACGTTCTAACCGAGGTCCTGTTCCAGTGCACATGTTTTATTGTGAAAAAGTGGGATTTCCGGGTGGGTGATGACACCTTTAATCAAATCCTTTATTGTAAATGATCTGATTTTAGATAATGAGGTTGACTGTCTCTTTTTAACCGAGACATGGCTTGGCACCGATGCATCGCTTGTTCTCACCGAGGCTTCCCCTCCTAATTTTAACTTTTTATTTTCTACCAGGGAAGGAAGGAAAGGTGGTGGCACAGCTTCATTAGCTCGTAGCTCGATTCCAGTAAAAGCAATTAAATTACATAACTATTCTTCATTCGAGCATCATGCATTTGTTTTTAACAACCCACCAGTTTTATGTATCACAGTTTATAGACCACCGCAATCTCCCTGTTTTATCCAAGAATTCTCTGAGTTTTTATCAGCTGTACATTCCAAGTACAACAAGATTTTAATAACTGGTGATTTTAACTTGCACATTGATCGTAGCAATGATCTCTTTGCCAACGAGTTCTTAGATCTTTTAAACAGTATGGATTTTATACAGCATGTAACACAGCCGACCCACAACAGAGGACACACCCTGGACTTGGTCATAACTTATGGCCTGTCCTCTGGTGTGTCCTCTGTTGTTGACCTGGCTGTGTCAGACCACTACTGTGTGTTTTTTAACATCACCAGTTTTAACCAGGAGGCCCCGGTGAGAACGGTGGGCCTCAGGTACCGGCCTTCTGGTTGTTCCCAATGTTCGGACCAGAGCCTATGGTGAGGCGTCATTTTGCCATTATGGACCCGCCTTTGGAACGGCCTGCCTGAGGGCTGCAGAGACGGTCCATGTTTTAAGAAAAGGCTCAAGACCTGCCGCTTTGGTTTAGCTTATAATTAGGTTTTATTCCTTTTTTAAGTTGGTCTTTTATAGCCTTTCATCTTTTTATTTATTTACTTATTTATCTTTTTAACTAGTTTATGGGTTATTATAATTCTGTTTTGATTACTGACTTCCTTTAACCAAGTGTATGATTTAGACTTATTCTTTTATGTAGACTGGTCTTAGTTGTTGTTACTGTTTTTAGGTTTTTAGGTTGTCTGATTCTTATTTTATTCTATTTTTTCTATTTTAGGTATTTTTAATCCCTCCAGTGTTTTCCTCATGGGGTTCTCCATGTCAGGGCCTATGCCTGCTTTAGCGTTGGGGCCGTCGCCATGGTCGTGTCCCTGTCTGGGTGGTCGGGGTCCAGCACTGCAGCCTAACAGCTGTAGTGTGGACCTGGTCTGCCCGGATCTGGGTGGCTGTCTGTGGCGGCGGCCTATGTGGCAGTGAGGCGGGATGGACCCTGATATGGATGGACCCCAGAATATCGCTCCTTCACCGGGTGCCAAGACATGTCTTTCGGGATAGTCTGTTCTTGGGGGGGAGGGCGGGGGTGAAATCGATGTGCATGTGAGAGAGAGTATGTATGTTTATGCATGTGTATGTGTGCTGTTTTACATAAACTTGGGGGACTGCTGATGTAATGTGTTGTTTTTATTATGTGAATCACTTTGTAAAGCTGCTATGCATGAAAAGTGCTATATAAATAAAATTTGAATTGATTTGATTTGATCTTTGACTCACATTTAAATTTGTTTGATGATCTGAAACATTTAAGTGTGACTAACATGCAAAAAAGTAAGAAAATCAGGAAGGAGGAAACACTTTTTCACACAGCTGTATGTGTAGTACATTTGTGTGTTTGTTACCGCAATCCTGTTCTGTCTGTCCTTCTCCTTCTCCGCTCTAACTCTCTGGATCTCAGCTCTCTCCGAGCGACGGCGCTCCTGAAAAAGCGTTCACCATCATTAACGCTCGCATCCCCCGTCTGGCTTTCATCTGACGTGAAAGTACGCTCACAATTCGCTCTTTGAGGTAAATGAGTTCCTCCTCATCCCTCTTCCTTTGCTCGAAATGTGCGTCGATCAGAGTGTGCAGCTCCAGCATGTCCTTCTCCATGCGCTTTCTGTGGATGTCCTGGTGGGACAAAAGAAGAAGAAACGAGACAACAGTTAAGAGCAACGGGTGCAGATAAAGACTTTCATAGTATCATAGAGTTCATCATGGCAACAGAAATCCGGGACAACTGCTAAACTAATAGTTTTACCCTCCACAGCATAGTTATAGCAGCTAAACTGTTTCTGTTACTGTAGTACAGCTCTGGTAACCCAAATAAATTGATGACGGCCTTTATTTCTTTTAATCCAAAAGAGATCCTTTAAAAAAAAACAAACTACATATCAGATCCTAGGGACAAAACGTCAATATAACAAAATCTGCTGTAAAAGTACTGTATGTCAACATTTTTAAGAAGTCAGTCTTGAATTATACACATCAGTTGATAATCATAATTTGTAGCTTTCAACCATGTTTTTTATTTTGCAAAAAATACAGTTTTTTTTTACATTATTATTATTTAAAGAAAAAAAATAAAACAATTCTCATTAAAAAGATTTCAACAAGTTACTCATTATTATTATTATTATTATTATTATTATTATTATTATTATTATTATTATTATTATTATTATTAGGCCTTGGAATGGGTCAGTCACTGGACCCTGATTTTTATGCATTATTTTTTATAGGGTCAAAGAATGTCACTTTTTAAAAACTAGTGTAAAAATACCATGTATTATTATTAATATTTTATCAATATATATTTTTCAAGTTCAAGTTCAAATTAAGCACATTTGTAACAACCGCACACTTGCAAACAAGTTAGCACTGGATGCTAATAAAAACTATGAAGAATCAAATAAACTAAAAACTTAAAATGGAACCATGAATAATGATGAATTAGATGAAAAGTCAACATAAAATTCAACATAAAACACAACATAATCAACAGGTGGATGACTTTCTCAAAGTCTTGTCTACGTATGACTTTGATTTACCAAGTACTCTCAGTTGGAAAAAGACCCTTCTTGACTTGTTTAGAGAGTCATGGATAGTCACCCCATGACATTTAACATAGGGGCCATACAAAAGAGGCCATCAGTCCAAGGACACTTATCGCACTGTTCAGTAGCAGTGACTCTAAAATAAAGACTTCAGCTCGTTTATTGTTTAAATTCAGAAAATTTTGTGTCATCCAGGCTGTTAGGTCGTTAAGATAACTTGTTATGGTGCCGTCCTCGGCTTTTAGGGGGCACATACAATATCTCAAAGTCATCAGCATAACAACAGTAGGATATTTTCTAAAATTGACCCCAGTGGCAACAAGTAAAGGGAAACAGAAGATGGCCTGGGATTGATCCTTGAGGGACCCCACAATCAACCACACTGTTCAAGCTGGACCATGTAAGTCTGATCCATCAGATAGGACTGGAACCAGCTCAGAACAATACCTCCTAATCCTGCACAATGTTCAAGTCAAGAAAGCGGTATCTGGTGGTCGACGGTATCAAATGGTGCTGTGAGGTGCAAAAGGGTCAGAAATAAACATCTCAGATAAAAATGGTTGTAATTTCTAACCAGTTTGTTTTCAACAGTCCAGTTTTTAAGAGTACAAATAAAAAATCCCACTGAATGCTTCACATTCAGTGGGAGCAAGTTAATGGACAATTATAAAAGCTTAAAATAAAGACCTAGTTGTCTTAAAGGGGAAGTTCTTTTTTTTTCAATCTGGACCTATTTTCCAGCATGAAATCCGTTCATTTACTCACCAGGCAGTAATGGAAGTGATGGTGCAACTTCGCGCAGCTTCTATTGGGCTTTTTCCACTGCACATTTTTGAAACACTTCCACACGGCACACTTTATTCGTATTTCTTCTGGAAAAACCCGTTACGAGCTGTAACGATTTTTCGCACCTGTTTCAGAGCTAGCTCTAACCGTGCTGAACCTACACAAAACGTGACATACCTGACGGCTCTCCGCTGATTGGTCAAAAGAAATTGTCGTCAAACGTGTTTCACCTCTTCTAAAAATATCTGGCTCTGTTTTCAGTGACTACAACCCACAGAGAAAACAACAACAGCAGTAACACCTCGGTAACATCCAACGCCTCCACTGTTGCTTTACTTTACTGACCACCGTGTGGCACGCCAGTGACGTCACGGCAGTTTTGACCGTGCCAACTCCACCCATTTCCAGGTAGTAGACTACTGCTTCTACTGTGTGGAAACAAAAACCGTCCTGGTTGTCTTTAGCGTGGTGCTGCACTGTGCTGCACTGTGCTGTACTGTGCTGTACTGTGCTGTACCGTGCCATGTGCAGCTGCAATGGAAAAGGCCCATAAATAATCATTATCTGCCACAAACTCCTTCATTTCCCCAACGTTTTGTTACCACACATTAATCGGACCCCCCTGTGAGCTTGAGGCGGCTTTGAGTTGCTTATTTGTGGAGATCCGTCCTTATTTACAGACATTTTTACTGCGCCGGCTTTGATGACGTCACTTTTATGCAGCAGACATTTACTTGCTATGGTGTTGCATAACAGTGATGTCATCAAAGCCGCCGCAGTAAAAATGTCTGTAAATAAGGATGGATCTCCACAAAAAAGAAACTCAAAGTCGCTTGGAACTCACAGGGGGGTCTGACTAATGCTTGGTAACAAAACGTTGGGGAAATGAAGGAGTTTGTGGCAGATAATGCCTTATTTAGAGGCTGCGCCAGGCTGCCGCATCACTTCCATTATAACAGACATACGCTGATCCGAAGTGGATCATGGAGGGAGGGGGAGGGGGGGCCCGGGAAAACGAAAGATTCAAGGATAAGAGGGGAAAGAGAAAAGGCCCCACGAAAAACGGGAAGAAAAAAAAAAGAAAAAGCACGGCGGGCGGACGGGGACCGGTAAATATCTCCTGAAGGAATTGAAGTTACACCAAAACTGTCTGGATGAGGAAATGAATGTATTTCATGTTAGAAAATAGGTGCAGGTTGAAAAATAACTGAACTTCCCCTTTAAATAACATCTGAAGCATTTATCATGGTTTTCAATGGTTTTTAATCCTACACTGCAAAAACAGTCTATCCCACCAAGTCTTAGATTCTTGTATTCAGCAAAAACTGTCTTAACTGTCTCAATTTGAGAGTAATATACTTAACAAGACTAGAATATGTCAGATTATTAATCTAGTTTTTTAGAGAAAATTTCTTTTATTTCTTATGTAGTTAGTGAATCTTAAAATTAGATATTTTATTTGCATATTAAGGTAAATGATCTCACTAAGACACTGTTTCATATCACTTTGTGTCTTTCGCTCCCAATTTTAACTGTATAAACTTGTTTTAAGACCTCCTGTACCAGTTCACACATGCAAGTTTCTTGTAATAAGAAAAAATATCTAGATGTTAGATAAGTGGCAACTAGCTTAAAACAAGCTGTGAAAAACTCATTTCAAGTTTCTTATTAAGTGATTAAAACTAGTTTGGTAATACTGATTTTCAGTGTTGTTGCTTTCTCATTTTAAGAGAAAAGATCTTAAAACAAGAACAACTAACTGGGATTTCAAGAACTGATTTCAGAGGTGCACATTTAACAGTCTGAAACAGCAGCTGGGTGGTGGAGCAGGTTGCTTTGTACTCAGAAGATCATGAGTTCAAGTCCCACGTCGTCCAAACAAATCTGACCCTTGGTAGAAGAAGCCTTCACCAAACTTCATTCAGGTACATGCGAGTTTGGAGGTTGGTGGGTGTTGTGCTGCTCCCTCAGAAATGCTGCCTTACAAGAAAGGCTTTATGGCAAATTTGAAAAAATCTATCTTGTTTTAAAATGAGAAAGAGCAACACTCAAAAGAAGCATTACCAGACTAGTTTTGAGGGATTTTTTTCACTAAATGGGGGACTTGAAATGAGTTTTTAAAGATATTTCTCCCTGTCTAGAGTCTCAATATTTTTTCTTATTTCAAGAAATCTTACCAAGTGTAATTATCTTACTGCATGGACAGATAATTTCACTTAATATAGTCTGATTCTTCTCAATTTCAGTGTTTTTTAACTTGTATTAAGACCACTAAATTTAGCAGTGTAAGGATCAAATGTGATAGCTTTTCCTGCAGAACTTGGATCACAAAAACAGCTTCCTTCATCTGTTTCAGATTATGACGAATCAACAATGTATTTTTATCTTTCCTCAGTTTCTAACTTTGCAGCTGTTGTGAGTGATTAATGCAGGCATGAAGGGACGCAGCTGCCTCGCTTTATCCCTGTCTTACTTACATCAAAATCCACTCTCTCGCCCTCTGGTATTTTTGGAGGAGCAAGTTGAGGCACCATGGGTCTGGTGATAAAAAAACAGATTTACATGAATAAAAAGTGAAGAGGGAGCAACGTTAGATAATGTGGACTGAAGGATGCTGAACATACTTTGGCTTGGGACGCTCCTCCTCTGTGGAGAAAAGAGGCAGAAATTAGCAGAAGAGAATCATGTCAAGTATTTCTCTGACGTGTAAGGTGTTTTAGTAAACTATTGGATAAAACAGTATCACTGAAAGCACAACAAGCAAAGTACTCATGTAGAACCCAACATGGGTTATTTTTTAGGCTATTAGTTGAGACAAAGTAAAAGTGTATGGGCATCTTCTATCTACCTTCCTCCCTCAACTTCTGTTGATTCTCCCGAATTATTCTAAATATGTGGGATGTGTGAAAAGTGCTGTTAAAATGTAAATAAAAGTAATATGCAATGATTCGCAAATATCTTGAACCTATATTTTTTTACTTTTTACAGACGTGTTAATACACGATGGAAAACATCACCCTGGAACTACTTTTTGTTGCTACACGATTGTAAACATTGCCCTGGAACTACTTTTTGTTGCTAGATGATGGTAAAAGCCACCCTGGAACTATGTTTTATTGCTACACAACGGTAAACATCGCCCGGGAACTACTTTTTGTTGCTACATGATGGTAAACATCGCCCTGGAACTACTTTTTGTTGCTACACAATGGTCAACATCGCCTGGGAACTACATTTTGTTGCTACATGATGGTAAACATCGCCCTGGAACTACTTTTTGTTGCTACACGATTATAAAACACCACCCTGAAACTACTTTTTGTTGCTACACAATGGCAAACATCATCCTGGAACTACTTTTTGTTGCTACACAATAGTAAATGCCACCCTAAAACTACTTTCTGTTGCTACACAATGGTAAACGTTACCCTGGAACTACTTTTTGTTGCTACATGATGGTAAACATCGCCCTGGAACTACTTTTTGTTGCTACACAATTGTAAACGCCACCCTAGAACTACTTTCTGTTGCTACACAATTGTAAACATTCATCCTGGAACTACTTTTTGTTGCTACACCGATGTAAACGCCACCCTGGAACTACTTTTTGTTGCTACACAATGGTAAACGTCACCCTGGAACTACTTTTTGTTGCTACAGGATTATAAACGCCACCCTGGAACTACTTTTTATTGCTACATAATGGTAAACATCGTCCTGGAACTACTTTTTGTTGCTACATGATGTAAAACATCACCCTGGAACTACTTTTTGTTGCTACACAATTGTAAACATTGCCCTGGAACTACTTTTTGTTGCTACATGATGGTAAAAGCCACCCTGGAACTACGTTTTATTGCTACATAATGGGAAACATCACCCTGGAACTACTTTTTGTTGCTACACAATGGTCAACATCGCCTGGGAACTACTTTTTGTTGCTACATGATGGTAAACATCACCCTGGAACTACTTTTTGTTGCTACAGGATTATAAACGCCACCCTGGAACTACTTTTTGTTGCTACAGGATAGTAAATGCCACCCTGGAACTACTTTTTGTTGCTACAGGATGGTAAACATAACCCTGGAACTACTTTTTGTTGCTACACGATGGTAAACGCCACCCTGGAACTACTTTTTGTTGCTACAGGATAGTAAATGCCACCGTGGAACTACTTTTTGTTGCTACACGATGGTAAACACCACCCTGGAACTACTTTTTGTTGCTACAGGATAGTAAATCCCACCTTGGAACTACTTTTTGTTGCTACACAATGGTAAACGCCACCCTGGAACTACTTTTTGTTGCTACAGGATAGTAAACATAACCCTGGAACTACTTTTTGTTGCTACACGATTATAAACGCCACCCTGGAACTACTTTTTGTTGCTACAGGATAGTAAACATAACCCTGGAACTACTTTTTGTTGCTACACGATGGTAAACGCCACCCTGGAACTACTTTTTGTTGCTACAGGATAGTAAATGCCACCTTGGAACTACTTTTTGTTGCTACACGATGGTAAACACCACCCTGGAACTACTTTTTGTTGCTACAGGATAGTAAACATCACCCTGGAACTACTTTTTGTTGCTACAGGATAGTAAACGCCACCCTGGAACTACTTTTTGTTGCTACATTGATTATAATGATTTTTAATCTACGATGGTACACAGCGTTTTAACCCTGGAACTACTTTTTGTTGCTACACGATGGTAAACACCACCCTGGAACTACTTTTTGTTGCTACACGATAGTAAATGCCACCCTGGAACTACTTTTTGTTGCTACAGGATGGTAAACACCACCCTGGAACTACTTTTTGTTGCTACACGATAGTAAACACCACCCTGGAACTACTTTTTGTTGCTACAGGATAGTAAACATAACCCTGGAACTACTTTTTGTTGCTACACGATGGTAAACGCCACCCTGGAACTACTTTTTGTTGCTACAGGATAGTAAACATAACCCTGGAACTACTTTTTGTTGCTACACGATGGTAAACGCCACCCTGGAACTACTTTTTGTTGCTACAGGATAGTAAATGCCACCCTGGAACTACTTTTTGTTGCTACAGGATGGTAAACACCACCCTGGAACTACTTTTTGTTGCTACAGGATGGTAAACGCCACCCTGGAACTACTTTTTGTTGCTACAGGATAGTAAACGCCACCCTGGAACTACTTTTTGTTGAAGATGACCACTATCACAGATTGGTAAACGCGTAATTTATCTACCCTGGAACTACTTTTTGTTGCTTATTCCTAAAGAGCAGATGGTAAACACCACCCTGGAACTACTTTTTTTGTTGCTACACGATAGTAAACACCACCCTGGAACTACTTTTTGTTGCTACAGGATAGTAAACATAACCCTGGAACTACTTTTTGTTGCTACACGATGGTAAACACCACCCTGGAACTACTTTTTGTTGCTACAGGATAGTAAACATAACCCTGGAACTACTTTTTGTTGCTACACGATGGTAAACGCCACCCTGGAACTACTTTTTGTTGCTACAGGATAGTAAACATAACCCTGGAACTACTTTTTGTTGCTACACGATGGTAAACGCCACCCTGGAACTACTTTTTGTTGCTACAGGATAGTAAACACCACCTTGGAACTACTTTTTGTTGCTACACTATAGTAAACACCACCCTGGAACTACTTTTTGTTGCTACAGGATAGTAAACATAACCCTGGAACTACTTTTTGTTGCTACAGGATAGTAAACATAACCCTGGAACTACTTTTTGTTGCTACAGGATAGTAAACATCACCCTGGAACTACTTTTTGTTGCTACAGGATAGTAAACGCCACATTGGAACTACTTTTTGTTGCTACACTATGGTAAACACCACCCTGGAACTACTTTTTGTTGCTACAGGATAGTAAACATAACCCTGGAACTACTTTTTGTTGCTACAGGATGGTAAACACCACCCTGGAACTACTTTTTGTTGCTACAGGATAGTAAACATAACCCTGGAACTACTTTTTGTTGCTACACGATGGTAAACACCACCCTGGAACTACTTTTTGTTGCTACAGGATAGTAAATGCCACATTGGAACTACTTTTTGTTGCTACACTATGGTAAACGCCACCCTGGAACTACTTTTTGTTGCTACAGGATAGTAAACGCCACCCTGGAACTACTTTTTGTTGCTTCACTATGGTAAACACCACCCTGGAACTACTTTTTGTTGCTACACGATAGTAAACGCCACCCTGGAACTAAATGTAACTGACAAATCGCTGCCAGATTGAAGATGAAGCCACATATAACAGATTTATAAATCATTGCATTGTAATTTAATCTACATTTTACACAGCGTTTTTACCTTTTTGGCTTGTTAATTGACTTATTCCTTGAAGAGTTTTTGACATGTGTTTCTACACTGTGTGTTTTGGTGTTAAGAGTGGAATCTGGTGAGATTTATAGGGCCAGATTTAATATGTTAGATAATTAATGTGGGGAATGTAGTACTGAGCTTAAGGAAAGAAGTATCAGGTTTTTCAGTATTAGGGGAACCACACTTCCACCATGTCTCACCTTCCTCCTGGGCATCTTGATCTGATGGACCAGCCATATAAAAACACAGTGAATGATGCAAGGATGGCAACAAAACAGTACAAGAAATGAGATATGAGAGCGCAGAGAGCAGGAGGCCGGACAGATGGAGGGATAAAGGTGTGAAGATGGACATGGACAGGAAATGAAAGAAAACACAAAGAAAAATGGGGGAACATACATGAAGGAGAGAAGGTGGTGCAGCATGACCACAAGAAGTACCAAGTTAAGATTTGATTCAACAGAAGACCAAAATTTAAAGAAATAGCTCCACATTTTAGAACATACGGCCGTCTTTTGCAGAAGTTAGCATTAACAGCCTGGGTGCTGGAAGCTAGCTCGCTTTTTCAAAATAAAGCTAAGAATATACAGTACTTGTTTTAATTATGTGTACTTGCGTCTATCATGGCTGCTGTGTGTATTTTATGTTCGTTACATCTTCTTACATTCAAAAAAACTATCTTTTGTGTCAGTTATCATCTTATGGATGTGAGTGGCTATGTCATATGCAAATGTTATTATACTCTATACCAGTGGTGTCCAAAGTTGGTCCTCCAGGGCCGCTGTCCTGACGGTTTTCCATGCCTCCTTGCACCAGCACAGCTGACTCAAATTAAATGAATCTAAAAGCCTATGAATTTGAGTCAGGTGTGTGTTGGAGAAGGAGACATGGAAAACCTGCAGGATTGTGGCCCTCGAGGACCGGAGCTGGACACCCCTGCTCTATACTTGAAGGGCTTTAAATTCCCAACTATTAGTGTCAATGTAAGTGACATATGCAGCATGTCCCAAAATGTTGGAGTATTGCTTTAAAACCATCATTTCCCCTCATGCAAACAGTGGCACACTGTCCAGAAGCTGTAATATGAGCCGCTGATGGTGACTGCAGGGAAATGTGTCTTATGAAACATTCATTATGACATACTGCACATACGGGTCATTTTTGTGCAGTTATATCAAGCTGCAGCATAAACACTGTTTCAGTTATAATCAATCTAACAGACTGAGTTAAACATTAATGAGTGGGGCATGGATCCACGGTCTGAGCATCTACGACTCACTGTCTCAGACTGTGAGCTTTACTGAGTAAGGCATCTGTGCGGCCTTTTTAACTAAACTATGTCCATTAATGTTTAACTCCATGGCAGAAGTATCACATATAATGTCAGAAGAAACACAACGGTTGCAGATGTAGAAAGAAATAAAACAATGTGGCACATTTAAAGGTACAACACATGCCAAAACAGAAGCTGTGGCGATGTCAAATTTGCTGTAATATTTTGGAGTCGTCGTTTGTGTATCTTAGGAGCAGATTTTTGTTGTATCCAGCTTTATGTTGGATAAATGAAGTAATATCTTACTCTTACAATATTTACACCTACAGGAAACCATTTAATCACCTTTAACCTGCAATTTCTCAGTTTCACCACTGCGTATCGTACAGTACAGTATACTGTTTATGAATGTTTGCAGGTTTGATGGAGTTTGTTGATGTTATTTTTTAATTTTTCTTTTTTAAAAAAAGCTTCTTCAATTACCATCAATTATTCTGTTTGCACAAATTTCACCAACTTTATTGTTTCCAGACAGTCTTTTCTGAAAATGATGCTCTAATGTGGGGGTAGCTATCCCACCTGGATGTGCTTTGTGCAGGTGATGAAACAGGATACGCAAACTCAGTCATGGACCTGAACACAGCCTCCTCTCTCCACATCAGGACATCCTGAGTCCTCGACTGCGTCCCAAATCGCATACTTGCATACTCAATACTCAAAATTTTGGTACTGCATCTTAATGAAAAACAGTATGCATGGTATGTAAAAAACTGAGTATGCAAAAGTACCCGGATGACGTACTCTGTTTATTGATGTTTATTTTAAACGCGAACGGTGTCACAAATGCTAATGCTAGTTAGCTATTAGCTGCCGGGCTACGAAGCATTACCCACAATAACCAGGCGAATAAAAATAACCGGTGTGGGTACACGATCGCCATGGGCCAGAGAGCCAATAGTACACTGTTATAATAGTATTGTTCCGTCTAAATTATTGAAGTATTTTAACTTTGGTGGTGCACCGTGGTGCTTTCGCTGTCGGCTCGGTCAGCTGCACTCATATCAACAAAAGATTGAATTTCCCGTTAAATGTTGATATTGTGGTAACTGAGATGAGTTTTTGCCTTCACTGCTGGGGAGGGGGGGGGGGGGGGGGGGGGGGGGGGGGGGGGGGGGGGGGGGGGGGGGGGGGGTTGTATTAGAGCCAGCCTCAGATAGATGGTTTGTCAGTACTACCAGCATTAGTTATGGAGGTTTTATCTGCAGCATTATTTGTTCAGTTATTATATGATTTCTGTAACGTATGTTTTGCTCTTTCTAGGGTCAGACGAGGATATCCGGGGACTCATTACCTGGAGGGGCACTGTGGCATTAATCTGGCAGTACATCCTGGGGTTTTGAGGCTGAGGGGGAAAAAGGGGAAAATGTCTGAAATAAAAATCAGTTTAATTTATATTAATAGTGGTGTGGTGTTTTTTGTAATATTTTTTTGCTGTCTTTTTTGCATTTATTTATTTTTTTAAGTAGTGTCCTCACAGTAACATGCTGTAACACTGATGCTTCAATAACAATGGTGTAATATAATTACCTTTTAGTCACATTACGTATTACACTCATACTTGTGTGTGTTTTTTTCATATTAAGTATTTCTAGCATACTTGTAATTATCGTACATCTGTGTGGACACAAGTTTGAAAGTTAAAATTACGTCAGATGTTTTACTAGGAAGTTCACACAGATTAATATAGGCTGCAGACCTGCGCAGCTTCAGCCAGTAGCAGGAGATCAATTTGCCGGCGCCGATTTCGGCGTAAGGCTTCCCTAAGGATGTTCATGTTTTCGTGATGAGAAATAACCAGAAAAAAACACTTAACGGTAAAAAGCGCCGGCATAAGATGGCGGCAGTGTGCATGTGGCTGTACACGACCGGTCAAAAATTTCCGTAGAAGAAGTCGACACCGGTGTTTCATTTCCGGTGAGTACTCCACACGGGAGTATGCGATTTGGGACAGCACTGCATACTTGAAAGTCACATTCAAAGCCTCTAAGTACATAGTATGGTTAGTGTACTCAATTTGGGATTTTGAGTATAGAGACAGTCACGCAGCAGCCTGACTGTCAAATGTATCTATCTGCGGCTTGCAGGCCAGGGGCGTGTCGTAGTGTGGGCGTGTCGCGTTGTGGGGTGTCGCATTGTGGGTGGGTCTGGTTAGGTTAGGGGAAGGGTCACAAGTAGGGCTAGATTTTACTGTGCTCTCGTGGCCTGGTGGGCGTGTCGTCGGGTAACGTCACACTCGACACGCCCCTGTCTTGCAGGCTCCCAGATAGAGCCCTTCTCGGTCCAGATGGTGTCAGAGTTCTCCAGACCTGCTCAGAACAACTATGTCCGGTTCTCCAGCACCTTTTTAACACCAGCCTGAGACAGAACAGAGTTCCTGTGCTGTGGAAAACATCCTGTCTTGTTCCTGTCCCTAAAAAACCAAAGAATACAGACCAGAACCAGCCTGAACCAAATGACTACAGACCAGTTGCTCTGACATCTCACATCATGAAAGTCCTGGAGAGACTCTTACTGGCTCACCTCAACAAGCAAGTGAACACCTTTCAGGACCCATTACAGTTCGCATATCGTAATGGGCTTGGGGTTGAAGACGCCATCATCTTCCTGCTTCAGAGAGCCCACTCTCATCTGGACCAGTCCGGCAGCACTTTGAGGGTCATGTTCTTTGATTTTTCAAGTGCCTTTAATACTATTCAGCGTGCTTTGCTATGTCAGAAGCTCCATAACTTCCAGGTGGATCCCTCCACAACCACCTGGATTTATGACTACCTAACAAACAGACCACAGTTTGTGAGACTGAAAGGTTGTGTGTCTGAGATGGTGATCAGCAGCACTGGAGCACCACAAGGACCTGTACTCTCACCATTCCTCTTTTCACCTTTATTTTTTATTTAATTTAATTCATTTACTTGTGGGTATGTTGCTTCACATTTGCAAAGCAGCAGTTTCTGTTGAAACGGCACCAAGTTCATCTTATCGCCGCCTGAGAAGCAGCACGTGGCAGAAACTGTCCGATGCCGCATAGAGGAAGATGATGTCTGTGACACGTCTCTCCAGTCGTACTGGTATTTAATGACAGGAGGTTGTGGAGACCAGCCGACATCATGTCTGCACAAAAACACCTGCCACCAAATGAACGCCACCGTTTCTCCAAACATTAAACATTATTTTAACAGCACTGTGAATGGAAGTAACAACATTCACGAGCCCAGATAGCCTGAATTGATGAGGGCGAATGTAGACGGATTTTTGTAAAACAAATATCCTCCCGGAAAAAAAAGAAAAATAGAGTCCACACCAAACTGCATAAGTGCATTCAGCACATTCACAGGGTTTGAGCTGTTTCTGAGGGTTCGCTCCTTCACCGTCAGCCATGCGATGACCCTGGAGAAGTGCTGCTTTTTATCCACATTTTAATACTTAATCTGATTTAAGGCTGTATGGCAAAATATTAATATGGATGGAGAAATGAAACAGGAAAAAAGAAGTTATGACGGGCAGGTAAAGAGGAGTTTGCTGCTTAAATGGAGGGAAACTTGCAGGTGGAAAGAGGCTTTAACAAAACAAATGAAGCATGGATCTTTGGGAGCAAAGTTAATAAAATAAAATAGAAAAGTGGGCTGAGCAGGCCGTCGGATCTGAGCGGCTCATCTGCTCAGATGCATAAACAAGGTAAACTTAATCTTCACTTTGATCGAAGTTTTTGAAATGGACTTTTTTTAATACCCAAAAATAAATAAGTAGACTAAAAAAATAAAATGAAATAAAATTGCGTTTATGTGTTAATGACAGGCCAAATCGTAGGAAAAATCTTGATTTTATGAGAAACCATCCTACTTGTGGACAAGCTGAGTTGCTTAGCAACCATACTGTCCACTCAATCTTATGTGGTGGGAGAACAAATAGTTCTCCATTGTATTATTTCATTATTACCCATAAATTGTTTACTTTTGTATCTGTGTATTTATTTTCTATTTATTTTACAGGCAATATGTAAGGTAACCGTTTTATAAAAGCAACAAGCTCCTTGAAGCCGTGGGTCACAGCGGTTTTACAACGGTGGAGGGGCACTCCCGCCATTGTAAAACCGCTGTAACCCACGGTTTCTCAGGGCTATTCGCTTTATTAGCCCCCTAAGTGGCGGGATAAAGATAAGATGCACTTAGACTTGCTGTTATCTGACTAAAAACCACCGTTGTGCAACTCTGCTGCAGCCTGAGACTGAAAGCTAACAAGGAGCTAACTGCTAGCCACTGGTCGGCAGGCCGCATGTCAGTCAAAAGGACACGCCCCTAATTATGTGTAATTTCAAGATTTAATAACATCTAAACGGATGAGTTATAAAAAAAATTCACCCCCCTCACAGTTGATATGGAGGTAAACTGGACCTATTAAACCTAAAATGATGTTTGAACCAGACCGTAAACTTGTTCATTTCTGCTGTAAACATGTTTATTTCTGCTATGAAGTTGGTCTTTTTGACATGGGAGTCTGTGGGGATGAAGAAATAACTGCAATTTTTGTCCAAGCGGAAGTGAGCTCACTGTTCTCCGGCGGAGTTTGCACACCCTGGTGTTTATGGAGCAGAGAACATCTCCTGTTCTGACTACAGTTGACACTGAGACGCACGCTGCGGCGCGGCATGAGCCCGTATGAGCGCTTCTACACAGGGGCGGGGCCTGCGTCTGCATGGGGGCGGAGCCTGCGTCTACATGGGGGCGGGGCTTGCGGTAGCAGCCATGGCTCATTGAGAAGAGGAAACAATCCACGTTTTCACCTCCGTCTGCATGGGGGCTGGGCCTGCGTCTGCGTGGGGGCGGGGCCTGCGTCTATATTGTGGCGGGGCCTGCGTCTGCATGGGGGCGGGGCCTGCGTCTACATGGGGGCGGGGCTTGCGGTAGCAGCCATGGCTCATTGAGAAGAGGAAACAATCCACGTTTTCACCTCCGTCTGCATGGGGGCTGGGCCTGCGTCTGCGTGGGGGCGGGGCCTGCGTCTGCATGGGGGCGGGGCCTGCGTCCGCATGGGGCGGGGCCTGCGTCTGCGTGGGGGGCGGGGCCTGCGTCTGCATTGGGGCGGGGCCTGCGTCTGCGTGGGGGCGGGGCTTGCGTCTGCATGGGGGCGGGGCCTGAGTCTGCATGGGGCGGGGCCTGCGTCTGCATGGGGGCGGGGCCTGCGTCTGCGTTGGGGCGGGGCTTGCGTCTACATTGTGGCGGGGCCTGCGTCTGCGTGGGGGCGGGGCCCCGTGTCTACGTTGTGGCGCGGCCTGCGTCTGCGTGGGGGCGGGGCCTGCGTCTACATTGTGGCGGGGCCTGCGTCTGCACAGGGGCGGGGCCCTGCGTCTACATTGTGGCGGGGCCTGCGTCTGCATGGGGACGGGGCCTGCGTCTACATTGTGGCGGGGCCTGCGTCTGCATGGGGCGGGGCCTGCGTCTACATTGTGGCGGGGCCTGCGTCTGCATGGGGGCGGGGCCTGCGTCTACATGGGGGCGGGACCTGCGTCTGCATGGGGCGGGGCCTGCGTCTACATTGTGGCGGGGCCTGCGTCTGCATGGGGGCAGGGCCTGCGTCTACATTGTGGCGGGGCCTGCGTCTGCATGGGGGCGGGGCCTGCGTCTACATTGTGGCGGGGCCTGCGTCTGCATGGGGGCGGGGCCTGCGTCTACATTGTGGCGGGGCCTGCGTCTGCATGGGGCGGGTCCTGCGTCTACATTGTGGCGGGGCCTGCGTCTGCATGGGGCGAGGCCTGCGTCTACATTGTGGCGGGGCATGCGTCTGCATGGGGCGAGGCCTGCGTCTATATTGTGGCGGGGCTTGCGTCTGCATGGGGCGAGGCCTGCGTCTACATTGTGGCGAGGCCTGCGTCTGCATGGGGCGAGGCCTGCGTCTATATTGTGGCGGGGCTTGCGTCTGCATGGGGCGAGGCCTGCGTCTACATTGTGGTGGGGCCTGCGTCTACATTGTGGCGGGGCTTGCGTCTGCATGGGGCAGGGCCTGCGTCTGCATTGTGGCGGGGCCTGCATCTGCATGGGGGCAGGGCCTGCGTCTACATGGGGGCGGGGCCTTGGTCTTCACGGGGGCGGGGCCCCGCGTCTACATTGTGGCGGGGCCTGCGTCTACACATTGTGGCAGGGCCTGCGTCTACATTGTGGCAGGGCCTGCGTCTGCATGGGGCGGGGCCTGCGTCTGCATGGGGGCGGGGCCTGCGTCTACATTGTGGCAGGGCCTGCGTCTGCATGGGGCGGGGCCTGCGTCTGCATGGGGACGGGCCTGCGTCTACATTGTGGCGGGGCCTGCGTCTGCATGGGGCAGGGCCTGCGTCTACATTGTGGCGGGGCCTGCGTCTGCATGGGGGCGGGGCCTGCGTCTACATGGGGGCGGGACCTGCGTCTGCATGGGGGCAGGGGCCTGCGTCTGCATGGGGGCAGGGCCTGCGTCTACATTGTGGTGGGGCCTGCGTCTGCATGGGGGGGGGGCCTGCGTCTACATTGTGGCGGGGCCTGCGTCTGCATGGGGCGGGGGGGCCTGCGTCTACATTGTGGCGGGGCCTGCGTCTGCATGGGGGCGGGGCCTGCGTCTACATTGTGGCGGGACCTGCGTCTGCATGGGGCGGGGCCTGCGTCTACATTGTGGCGGGGCCTGCGTCTGCATGGGGCGGGGCCTGCGTCTACATTGTGGCGGGGCCTGCGTCTGCATGGGGCGGGGCCTGCGTCTACGTTGTGGCGGGGCCTGCGTCTGCATGGGGCGGGGCCTGCGTCTACATTGTGGCGGGGCCTGTGTCTGCATGGGGCGGGGCCTGCGTCTACATTGTGGCGGGGCCTGCATCTGCATGGGGCGGGGCCTGCGTCTGCATTGGGCGGGGCCTGCGTCTATATTGTGGCGGGGCCTGCGTCTGCATGGGGCGGGGCCTGCGTCTGCGTGGGGGCGGGGCTTGCGGTAGCAGCCATGGCTCATTGAGAAGAGGGGAAACAATCCACGTTTTCACCTCCGTCTGCACGAGTCTCCAGTAACACCAGAAAAACTCACCGGGTGCTGCTGGTCACTTGTTGAAACAAAGTTAACAGAGAGGTTGAACTTAGACCGTATACGTGGCTACGTTAGCCACACTAAACAATGGGTCCTCCAGGAAGATGCTGCAGGAAGGGGCTGTCCACAGCAGTGCCTGTTTAAAAGGGCAGAGGCGGCGGATGCTTCAGACTCAGTAGGCGCCGAAAAATGGCATTTAAGTATCAATACCTGTGCTAATTAATATCTAACTAGATACTGATCCTGAGAATTGATTAGTATTAGAGAATCTTTTTTTTTTTTACAACACTACCCTGGAGTTGTTAAAATGCAACCATACAGCTTTCTGTTTTGAGAGTTTGCACCTTTAAAACAAGGTTTCATGAAGAAGCAATGGAAAAAAGCACAATGCATGATCACACGGCCTTGGGAACGGTCAGGTCCTCATGTTCTTCTTCTAAAGGATGATCTTTTTACTTGAGCGGGTGACGCGTCGCTCTCGTCTTACCTTGGTATTCCTGCGCTCTGATGGGCCGGACCAGCGGTGTCAGCGGGGAGAGCAGGATAGAGGATAGTTGATAAGTACGTTACCATAACTCACACAGTTATGAAGGAGAGAGGAGAACTGCTTCCAGGCTCTTTGAGAGCAGCTCAGACATCAAAGAAAAAACATTTTTAACATTTAAACAATGAAAACTTTTAAAAATCTGTTTATTTTTCTGACCGTACCTCCTCCATCTTCCTCTGTCTGCTTGGCTTCCTCCTCCTCCTCCTCCTCCTGCTGCTCAGGTTCAGGTTCAGGCTCCTGCTCCTCCTCAACTTCACGGAGGAGAAACAAGTCAGATACAAGAACAGCAGCTCAGTACCAAGACATGAAAGATAAATACTCGAGCTTACCTTCCACCTGCTCCCTGAGGAGGTTATAAAAGGAAAGGAGAGGAATTATATTCATCAGAAACCTGATGGAAGCTGATGATTAGTGGTGTTAAAACACATAATGATTGATTTTGTTCCACTTACTCGTATTCTTCTTCTATATCGGACATAGCTGCAACACAAACACAAACAAATGTCCATCACTAGGAGACAGCAGTGAAGTACTTTATGTACATGTTTAAATGGGATTTGCCTCCTTCCTGATTTCTTACTTTTTTGCATGTTTGTCACACTTAAAGGAGTTGAATATGGAACATTTTTATTAAAAGCATATATTTTTCAAAACTCACTACCTCCACAGGTCGTTTGGGGGGTGTAGAGAATGAAAAATACAACATTTCCCAGAAAAATTATATTTAGCCTAAAAATAATTATAAAAT
>JALJCO010006293.1:0-18150 GCA_023101725.1 Atherinomorus stipes
CTGATACCTGCTAGTTTCTGATATATGGTAGTATCTAATACCTGCTAGTATCTGATATATGGTAGTATCTAATACCTGCTAGTTTCTGATATATAGTAGTATCTGATACCTGCTAGTTTCTGATATCTGGTAGTATCTGATACCTGCTAGTTTCTGATATATGGTAGTATCTGATACCTGCTAGTATCTGGTATATGGTAGTATCTGATTCCTGCTACTTTCTGATATCTGGTAGTATCTGATACCTGCTAGTATCTGATATATGGTAGTATCTGATACCTGCTAGTTTCTGATATCTGGTAGTATCTGATACCTGCTAGTATCTGGTATATGGTAGTATCTGATACCTGCTACTTTCTGATATCTGGTAGTATATGATACCTGCTAGTATCTGGTATATGGTAGTATCTGATACCTGCTAGTTTCTGATATCTGGTAGTATCTGATACCTGCTAGTATCTGATATATGGTAGTATCTGATACCTGCTAGTTTCTGATATCTGGTAGTATCTGGTACCTACTAGTATCTGGTATATGGTAGTATCTGATACCTGCTTCTTTCTGATATCTGGTAGTATCTGATACCTGCTAGTATCTGGTATATGGTAGTATCTGATACCTGCTAGTATCTGGTATATGGTAGTATCTGATACCTGCTAGTATCTGATATATGGTAGTATCTGATACCTGCTAGTTTCTGATATCTGGTAGTATCTGATACCTGCTAGTATCTGGTATATGGTAGTATCTGATACCTGCTACTTTCTGATATCTGGTAGTATCTGATACCTGCTAGTATCTGGTATATGGTAGTATCTGATACCTGCTAGTTTCTGATATCTGGTAGTATCTGATACCTGCTAGTATCTGGTATATGGTAGTATCTGATACCTGCTACTTTCTGATATCTGGTAGTATCTGATACCTGCTAGTATCTGATATATGGTAGTATCTGATACCTGCTAGTTTCTGATATATGGTAGTATCTGATACCTGCTAGTTTCTGATATATGCTAGTATCGGATATATGGTAGTATCTAATACCTGCTAGTATCTGATATATGGTAGTATCTGATACCTGCTAGTATCTGATATATGGTAGTATCTGATATATGCTAGTATCTGATATATGGTAGTATCTAATACCTGCTAGTTTCTGATATATGGTAGTATCTAATACCTGCTACTTTCTGATATCTGGTAGTATCTGATACCTGCTAGTATCTGATATATGCTAGTATCTAATACCTGCTAGTTTCTGATATATGGTAGTATCTGATATATGCTAGTATCTGATATATGGTAGTATCTAATACCTGCTAGTTTCTGATATATGGTAGTATCTGATACCTGCTAGTATCTGGTATATGGTAGTATCTGATACCTGCTACTTTCTGATATCTGGTAGTATCTGATACCTGCTAGTATCTGATATATGCTAGTATCTAATACCTGCTAGTTTCTGATATATGGTAGTATCTGATATATGCTAGTATCTGATATATGGTAGTATCTAATACCTGCTAGTTTCTGATATATGGTAGTATCTGATACCTGCTAGTATCTGATATATGCTAGTATCTAATACCTGCTAGTTTCTGATATATGGTAGTATCTAATACCTGCTAGTATCTGATATATGGTAGTATCTGATACCTGCTAGTATCTGATATATGGTAGTATCTAATACCTGCTAGTATCTGATATATGGTAGTATCTGATACCTGCTAGTATCTGATACCTGCTAGTATCTGATATATGGTAGTATCTAATACCTGCTAGTATCTGATATATGGTAGTATCTGATACCTGCTAGTATCTGATATATGGTAGTATCTAATACCTGCTAGTATCTGATATATGGTAGTATCTAATACCTGCTAGTATCTGATATATGGTAGTATCTAATACCTGCTAGTATCTGATATATGGTAGTATCTGATACCTGCTAGTATCTGGTATATGGTAGTATCTGATACCTGCTAGTATCTGATATATGGTAGTATCTAATACCTGCTAGTATCTGATATATGGTAGTATCTAATACCTGCTAGTATCTGATATATGGTAGTATCTAATACCTGCTAGTATCTGATATATGGTAGTATCTAATACCTGCTAGTATCTGATATATGGTAGTATCTGATACCTGCTAGTATCTGATATATGGTAGTATCTAATACCTGCTAGTATCTGATATATGGTAGTATCTAATACCTGCTAGTATCTGATATATGGTAGTATCTAATACCTGCTAGTATCTGATATATGGTAGTATCTGATACCTGCTAGTTTCTGATATATGGTAGTATCTGATACCTGCTAGTTTCTGATATATGGTAGTATCTGATACCTGCTAGTTTCTGATATATGGTAGTATCTGATACCTGCTAGTATCTGGTATATGGTAGTATCTGATACCTGCTACTTTCTGATATCTGGTAGTATCTGATACCTGCTAGTATCTGATATATGGTAGTATCTGATACCTGCTAGTATCTGGTATATGGTAGTATCTGATACCTGCTAGTTTCTGATATATGGTAGTATCTGATACCTGCTAGTATCTGATATATGCTAGTATCTGATATATGGTAGTATCTAATACCTGCTAGTTTCTGATATATGGTAGTATCTGATACCTGCTAGTATCTGATATATGCTAGTATCTGATATATGGTAGTATCTAATACCTGCTAGTTTCTGATATATGGTAGTATCTAATACCTGCTAGTATCTGATATATGGTAGTATCTGATACCTGCTAGTATCTGATATATGGTAGTATCTAATACCTGCTAGTATCTGATATATGGTAGTATCTGATACCTGCTAGTATCTGATACCTGCTAGTATCTGATATATGGTAGTATCTAATACCTGCTAGTATCTGATATATGGTAGTATCTAATACCTGCTAGTATCTGATATATGGTAGTATCTAATACCTGCTAGTATCTGATATATGGTAGTATCTGATACCTGCTAGTATCTGGTATATGGTAGTATCTGATACCTGCTAGTTTCTGATATATGGTAGTATCTGATACCTGCTAGTTTCTGATATCTGGTAGTATCTGATACCTGCTAGTTTCTGATATATGGTAGTATCTGATACCTGCTAGTTTCTGATATATGGTAGTATCTGATACCTGCTAGTATCTGGTATATGGTAGTATCTGATACCTGCTACTTTCTGATATCTGGTAGTATCTGATACCTGCTAGTATCTGATATATGGTAGTATCTGATACCTGCTAGTATCTGGTATATGGTAGTATCTGATACCTGCTAGTTTCTGATATATGGTAGTATCTGATATATGGTAGTATCTGATACCTGCTAGTATCTGATATATGGTAGTATCTGATACCTGCTAGTATCTGGTATATGGTAGTATCTGATACCTGCTAGTTTCTGATATATGGTAGTATCTAATACCTGCTAGTATCTGATATATGGTAGTATCTGATACCTGCTAGTATCTGGTATATCAGGGCTTGAAATTCACTTCTCAAAATGGGGGGGAATTCCCCCCTTACATGCTTCACCAAGGGGGATTTGGATACTTTGGGGGGATATTTACAGGGCGCTTTACCACAGGTCTTACAGCGTCCTATCCGTACCTCAGATTAATAAGGAGAATTAATTTGTCTTTTTCATCCTTCTTAGTTTTCATTTTAACCAGCTCTATTGTCCCGTCTCCAATCTCTTTATCAGCTATTATCAGTTTTTACCAACTTAATACAAAAAGTACATATTGCAGTAATCTGTTGCATCTTTCAACTGCATAATTATAATCAGTGGTTCTGGTGGTTCTTTCTTCCAGCTCTGTTCTGTTCTCTCTTCTCTACGTAATCTCTTGCATTTGATAAAAGTTCTGTTAAAATAAAACTGGTCTTGGGGAGGACAGAGCATCTTCTACATGCAAGGCTAGAAAACTGTCAGAAACTTAATGAATATAATAACACATTTCAGAACACCCAAAGATACTTAATAGGAAAGAAAATGGAAACACAGAGAAAACAATAAAGAAGCTGAGATAAACAAGAACAAGTGAAGAGCAGTGAGATTGTGAGAAAATGATGAGGAAACATCCCCAAAATCAGCTTCTTTCTCCAAAATAATACCAAATTTAGATTTTTAATATGACATATTTAATCGTCTTTAGCCCATGCGTCAAAATATAAAATGTATTCCTAATATCAAACTATTATTAATCAATATTATCTTTATCTATGAATCAATCTCACATTCAGCTGCCATGTGAGAAACGGAGACGCAGCGCTGATGTTGGTCTCATCACACCAACATTAAACTGAGCAGCTCGTGCCTTCGTCATTATGATCAAACACGAATATTCTGAGCCCGTTAGGCTAAAACTTTTCTTTGGGCTGCTTGGTACCGTAACCAGCACCGGCGCTACCTGAGGATCCGGAGGATTTGGGTCGTAAACGAGACCGACACCGGCGCCGCCACAGCGACGGGTGTTGGTCCAGACCAGGTTCCCTTCAGGTGACCCGAAGTTACATTTACGTTATAAGACTCCGTGAAAGTATCGTCTTACCGGCGGGAAATCCGCCAACTATGGCTGGTTTATCAGCATGAGGGAAGCTGCGACATCTGACAGGTCAGAGAGAGAGAGAGAAAGGGAGCGCGCGCTTTATTAAAGGGCGGACGCGGGAGGCGACGTCACTCCTTCTGAATGAAAGGAGAGGGATGTCGCCTCAAGCGTGTCGAGCCCTTTATTCTACGTCATTTTATGGTCCCGATGCAAAGGTTCACTGCACATTACGTCGCTGCAATTGCAAGCGGGAATTTCCCGCATTATAAGAGCGAAGTTTGCGGGAATTGATGGTATTATGCGCGATTCCCGCAATCCCGCAGCGAATTTCAGGCCCTGTATATGGTAGTATCTGATACCTGCTAGTTTCTGATATATGGTAGTATCTGATACCTGCTAGTTTCTGATATATGGTAGTATCTGATACCTGCTAGTATCTGGTATATGGTAGTATCTGATACCTGCTAGTATCTGGTATATGGTAGTATCTGATACCTGCTAGTATCTGATATATGGTAGTATCTGATACCTGCTAGTATCTGGTATATGGTAGTATCTGATACCTGCTAGTTTCTGATATATGGTAGTATCTGATACCTGCTAGTATCTGATATATGCTAGTATCTGATACCTGCTAGTTTCTGATATATGGTAGTATCTGATACCTGCTAGTTTCTGATATCTGGTAGTATCTGATACCTGCTAGTTTCTGATATATGGTAGTATCTAATACCTGCTAGTATGTGATATCTGGCTGAGTTCAGGATATTTTGGGATCTTTGCTCTCAGAGCGGAATATAGTTGTATTTCTCAGAATATGAGAGATGCAACCTCACAGCTGTCTGCATGTATCGGGATCGGTACATATCAGATATTGGGGTTTCAGATTTGGACAATATCGGTGTATCAGATATTGGTAAAAAAAGCCTGTTTCGAACATCCCTAATGTGAATAGTGTGTGTTGGAGCAGGAAACCTGTAGAACCTGCAGGACTGTGGTCCTCAGGGACAGAACTGGGACGGAACTGGACATCTCTGCTGTAGATGATTCATTTTTCCAGGCATTTCTCTTCTACTGAAGGATTTTGGTTACAGCTGAGGTTACTGATGATTGTTTATATTCTTCATCACGCCAGCTGGCTGAACTGCAAAGCCAACGCGTTCAAACTCTCAGTGCATGCTGGATGCTGCACCTCTGCTGCCTTACACACAAATTGCTTCCTTGGACAAATTTCCATCGAGGAAATATTCAGCAAATGTTGCAGTGTTGGCGTTCGGTGACAATGGCAACAGGTGATGGAAGAATAAGAGTGCTTACAAAGCAGCAGCAGCCTCAGCTGAAAAACTCAGGAAACGCTGAGCAAGCAACATCTGCCCTTACTTTCACTCAACACATAGAAATACTCTGATTACACACATGGTTAGACAACACGAGCCAGAGCTAATTCTGCAGAGAAAAGCAGCGAATCCTGACGAGGCCTTGCACCTGCTTATCAACTCGCTCATAGATTCAGGAACGCTCGGAGGAATGGAGGAGAAGTTTCCAGAAAAGTTTCTCCAAGTCGCAGCTCAGCAGGTGCAGGTGGCTGTTTCTCAGCAGCAACGTTGCTGTCAGACTCTGAGAGGTGGATGTAAATTTGCCGTAATGGCTGAAAAGACCAACGCTCAGCTCCTCCTGCATGCTCTCTCTCCTTCACTAATGATTGTTATTCTGTTCTGGGTTTTCTGAGCGTAGTTAAAGCGTGCCGCCCTCACTCAGCTCGCTGCCTGTAACCTGCTGAAACCAGCGTGGTGGTGAACCGCCGGCGAGGACGACTGGTAAACACACAACAGCCGGGGCCAAGTCCCCCCACCTACGGGGAGTTTATACACACTCACAAACAGAGGTACCAGTTTGTACCTAAAAGGGTCCAAAGCTTGTTGCTGCACAGCAAATTTTGCAGTGTTAAATCAACACTTATAGAGTTAAATTTAACACTGTATCTGAGTGTATTTGGTCCTTATCAAAATAGTGTTGAATTAACTCTTTCCATAGTGTTGAAATTTCAGAGTAAAATTAACTCATAATTGAGTTAAAATTTAACACGAAGTTTTGATAACATCCATCCCATCATGAACTGAGCGATGGACTGAGCCACCGCTCGCGCTCACAACAGCATCACAGAATTTGTGATAGTTGTGAAGAACAGCTCATTGCTATGACAGTTGTCAGATGTGTGCTGGTGCACAGAACAAACTGTCATCTTCATCAACGTATGCTGATAAACACACACCAAGGAGACCCAAAAGGATCACGTTTCTACTTAACTCGCGGTGCAGGACCATACAGGGAAGTCACAAAGCATGATGGGAAATATTAAACTAGAGGGTGGAGTCTTCCTGGGTGCACTTAGTCACACTTGATAGAGTCAATTATACACTGAAAGAGGAAACTTGTTTTAACTCTGAAAATTTTCACCAGCACTGGTGGTCGTTTTACTTTCAATGGTGTTTTACTGTGTGGGGGGGTTCCTTTCCGAAAGACATTTCTGTACCTTCATGGTCCATTTTTGTACCTTATCAAGCTGTATGAGTTAATAAAGTACAATTAATTACTAATTACAATTAATTAACTGTGAGGGACCGAGCCGAAAAATCAGAGAAGCACATGAAAATTAGGGAAAAAGTAACAAATTTATTTCCAAAAATTAAATGTTAAATCAGGGCCCATAAAAGAGGTCAACAGAACCAAACCAAACACAGGAAACTAAAGTACTAACTGACCTAACAAACTGACACACAAGGGGGATATATATATACTGGCTGATCAGACCATTTTGACACTAAAGGGGGACATGACATAACTTAAACAAAACTACAACAAAAGACTAAACTAATCTGTACAATACCAAACAGTGACCTGTGAAAGAAAAAGAACTGAAGTAATTAAACTATCCAAATATATAACTAAATAGAAACTAAAGCCAAAATAGAAAAATCTAAACCCTTCCTACACCTCTTCTTAAAATAAGTGGAAGAGTCCAATTAGGCCTCAGTGCCATTCAGAAGATCAACTGCAGCTGGGACTCTTTTCCTTTGGTGGCCTGGCCACGCCTATGCAGCAGCCCCACAGGAACTGGCAACTCAAATGAAAAATGTATTAGTTTAAAGTAAAACAAGAAGTGACAAAAATGAGTCAACTAAATGTGTGCACCCAATCAGTTAACCCCCCTGCCAAATCTTATAAACAAAAGAATGAAACATGAAAAATGGTGGTTTATTTAAAGTGTTATGTCCTTAAATAAAAGAAAGAATTACCAGACCATCATTGTGTGGCTCCACATGTGGCCGTCACAGGGACATCACCTGTCGCATCACCTGATGCAAGCACGTTTTCTGGTGGAAAACATTCCCGACTCCCTCTCAGTCCCAGAATAAAAGGGTTACAAAAATGATGAAAATAATAACAATGATAAATATATTGAAAATAAATATGTTAAAAAACAGTAATAACAATAATAAAATAGTAATAGTAATTATATTAAAATATATATTGAAAAATAAATATAATCATAAATATAATAGCAAATATGATAATAAATATAATAGTAAATAATAGTAAAAATAAAATAAACACTAGTCTGCTTGTCATGCGTGAGTGTGTTGATCTCTGTGCTGGAAACACTAGAACTTGTGTGGAGTTAAAGTTCATGTATCACGAAAGCAAATGCAGTTAATTTTAAAAACAGAACCATAGGAGAGCTGATATTTGGAAGGAAAATTAGGAAGAAAACCTGGAAATAATTCATTATGGTTGCAGATGTTTCTAACTGAAGCCTGTGGAATGATGATGGTGATTATCTTTCATTTAAACTGAGGATGAGGAGATGTTTTATAATTAATGGTCACACATATACAGTAACCTACTGATACTTTCTGCAGCTCAGAGGAGAACCGCCTCTTTAATAAGTCACGTTTACATGCTGCTGCTGTGCGCTCTGTTTCAGGTTAATATGCGGACACGAACCTTTCACTGAACCTCTCTTTGTTTTCATGAATAAACCAGTTAACACATTATTCCCTCTGCACAGTTGTGTCAAACATGAGAGAATCATGTCGGCACAAGTCCTACAAAAGCTGCAAATCCCCATGACCATGTGTGACTGCAACACTTCAGCTGATACGCAAGACAAGGCCGGTTATTAGTACTGCACGTTTCATGCATAAGGCAATAATGTGCCGATACATGCAGCGAGTTACTGTACATGTAAGTCACCATTAATGTTCACAAACAAGAATATACAGTCCTCAGAGTATCCTGATGTTCCCAGTAATTACAACGCTAAATTCACAATAACGAGACTAAAGAATAGTAAATAAAAGTTTACTAAATTATAAATTAGTGAAATAAAATATTGGTTTTGAATTGTAGTTGAAAAAAATAATGAAAAAAAGGAAAAAACAAAGTCCCAGACAAATTAGAGCACATTACTGATGAGCAGTGGACCAAAGTTACAGCACGTCTTCCGTCTCAAACGTCCCAGCTCATGTAGAACTCCTGATGATTGTAATAATATCAGTGCCATACTTTATCAATAATCTCTTTCTCATTTTAACCTGCTGTTTAGCCTTCAGGTTGTTTTTAACAGGCTGAAAAGGAAAGCAGCAGCATAGTCGATATAAATGACAACAAAATATCCCACAAATGAAACAAAGCATACATACATACACAGATACAGATACATAGATATTTACATAATAATAACAATATTATTATTATTATTAACAGTAATAATCTGAATTCAACATGTTCAACAGAGGTTATAGTGTGTGGGGAGTGAACCCAATTTTACCCAATATTGCAAACACTGCTGAAAGAAACATCTTCTGTATCACCTTTAAATGACAGAGAACTGCAACCACCTTTTACACTGTTTCAGAACTTAATCAGAATCGATATCAATCGATATCAGTATTGTAGGTTCAGAGTGTCACATTCTAATCAGGTCAGTAATCCAAACACCTCCATAAGTACCCTGAGCCTTTAAAAAGTCAATGTGTTGGTTAGAAGAATTCACAATCATGGGGAAGATGCTGATCTGACAGTTGTGCAGAAAACCATCATTGACTCCCTGCACAAGGTGGAAAGACACAAAAAGTGATAGAAAAGAAGCTGGATGTTCTCAGAGTGTCTCAAAGCACATTAATGGACAGTTAAGTGGAAGAAAACGGTGTAGAAGCCGGAGCGCTGACAGCAGCCTGGAGAAGATGGTCAGGAAAGGGCCTTTCAGACGTGTGGAGGACTTCATAAGGAATGGACCTGTGAGCTTCATCAAGTCCAGCATCAATGCAGCCGTCTACCAGGACATTTTGGAGACCTTCATGCTTGCTTCAGTGGACCAGCTGTATGGGGATGCAGACTTCATCTTCCAGCAGGACTTGGCACCTGCCCACACTGCCAAAACTACCAAATCCTGATTCAACAACCATGGATCACCATGCTGGATTGGCCCGCACACCCACCTGACCTGAACCCCATTGAAGACATGTGGGACATCGTCAGAGAAAGCTGAACGGGAAGAGAGCGAACAATAAAGAAGAGCTCAAGGCTGTGATGGAAGCATGTTGGTCTCCATAACAGCTGAGATATGCCACAAGCTGCTAGCATCCATGCCACGGCGGGTTAAAGCTGCTAGCATCCATGCCACGGCGGGTTAAAGCTGCTAGCATCCATGCCACGGCGGGTTAAAGCTGCTAGCATCCATGCCACGGCGGGTTAAAGCTGCTAGCATCCATGCCACGGCGGGTTAAAGCTGCTAGCATCCATGCCACGGCGGGTTAAAGCTGCTAGCATCCATGCCACGGCGGGTTAAAGCTGCTAGCATCCATGCCACGGCGGGTTAAAGCTGCTAGCATCCATGCCACGGCGGGTTAAAGCTGCTAGCATCCATGCCACGCCGGGTTAGAGCTGCTAGCATCCGTGCCACGCCGGGTTAAAGCTGCTAGCATCCGTGCCACGCCGGGTTAAAGCTGCTAGCATCCATGCCACGCCGGGTTAAAGCTGCTAGCATCCATGCCACGCCGGGTTAAAGCTGCTAGCATCCATGCCACGCCGGGTTAAAGCTGCTAGCATCTATGCCACGCCGGGTTAAAGCTGCTAGCATCCATGCCACGCCGGGTTAAAGCTGCTAGCATCCGTGCCACGCCGGGTTAAAGCTGCTAGCATACATGCCACGCTGGGGTAAAGCTGCTAGCATCCATGCCACGCCGGGTTAAAGCTGCTAGCATCCATGCCACGCCGGGTTAAAGCTGCTAGCATCCCTGCCACGCTGGGGTAAAGCTGCTAGCATCCATGCCACGCTGAGTTAAAGCTGCTAGCATCCATGCCACGCCGGGGTAAAGCTGCTAGCATCCGTGCCACGCCGGGATAAAGCTGCTAGCATCCATGCCACGCCGGGTTAAAGCTGCTAGCATCCATGCCACGCCGGGTTAAAGCTGCTAGCATCCATGCCACGCCAGGTTAAAGCTGCTAGCATCCATGCCACGCCGGGTTAAAGCTGCTAGCATCCATGCCACGCCGGGTTATAGCTGCTAGCATCCATGCCACGCCGGGTTAAAGCTGCTAGCATCCGTGCCACGCCGGGATAAAGCTGCTAGCATCCATGCCACGCCGGGTTAAAGCTGCTAGCATCCATGCCACGCCGGGTTAAAGCTGCTAGCATCCATGCCACGCCGGGTTAAAGCTGCTAGCATCCGTGCCACGCCGGGTTAAAGCTGCTAGCATCCGTGCCACGCCGGGTTAAAGCTGCTAGCATCCGTGCCACGCCGGGTTAAAGCTGCTAGCATCCGTGCCACGCCGGGTTAAAGCTGCTAGCATCCGTGCCACGCCGGGTTAAAGCTGCTAGCATCCATGCCACGCCGGGTTAAAGCTGCTAGCATCCATGCCACGCCGGGTTAAAGCTGCTAGCATCCATGCCACGCCGGGTTAAAGCTGCTAGCATCCATGCCACGCCAGGTTAAAGCTGCTAGCATCCATGCCACGCCGGGTTAAAGCTGCTAGCATCCATGCCACGCCGGGTTAAAGCTGCTAGCATCCATGCCACGCCGGGTTAAAGCTGCTAGCATCCATGCCACGCCGGGTTAAAGCTGCTAGCATCCGTGCCACGCCGGGTTAAAGCTGCTAGCATCCGTGCCACGCCGGGTTAAAAGCTGCTAGCATCCGTGCCACGCCGGGTTAAAGCTGCTAGCATCCATGCCACGCCGGGTTAAAGCTGCTAGCATCCATGCCACGCTGGGGTAAAGCTGCTAGCATCCATGCCACGCTGGGTTAAAGCTGCTAGCATCCATGCCACGCCGGGTTAAAGCTGCTAGCATCCATGCCACGCCGGGTTAAAGCTGCTAGCATCCATGCCACGCCGGGTTAAAGCTGCTAGCATCCATGCCACGCCGGGGTAAAGCTGCTAGCATCCATGCCACGCCGGGTTAAAGCTGCTAGCATCCATGCCACGCCGGGTTAAAGCTGCTAGCATCCATGCCACGCCGGGGTAAAGCTGCTAGCATCCATGCCACGCCGGGTTAAAGCTGCTAGCATCCATGCCACGCTGGGGTAAAGCTGCTAGCATCCATGCCACGCTGGGTTAAAGCTGCTAGCATCCATGCCACGCCGGGGTAAAGCTGCTAGCATCCATGCCACGCCGGGTTAAAGCTGCTAGCATCCATGCCACGCCGGGTTAAAGCTGCTAGCATCCATGCCACGCCGGGGTAAAGCTGCTAGCATCCATGCCACGCCGGGGTAAAGCTGCTAGCATCCATGCCACGCCGGGGTAGAAGCTGCTAGCATCCATGCCACGCCGGGGTAAAGCTGCTAGCATCCATGCCACGCCGGGGTAAAGCTGCTAGCATCCATGCCACGCCGGGTTAAAGCTGCTAGCATCCATGCCACGCCGGGGTAAAGCTGCTAGCATCCATGCCACGCCGGGGTAAAGCTGCTAGCATCCATGCCACGCCGGGTTAAAGCTGCTAGCAGCCATGCCACGCCGGGTTAAAGCTGCTAGCAGCCATGCCACGCCGGGTTAAAGCTGCTAGCATCCATGCCACGCCGGGTTAAAGCTGCTAGCATCCATGCCACGCCGGGTTAAAGCTGCTAGCATCCATGGATGGATGGATGTATACATGGATGGATGGATTTATTCTGCATGTTTCGGGCATTTATCCTCTGTGACCATCAGATCTTACGGCTCCACAGTCTGCACCAGAACCTAACAACAGTTCCTGGAGGTCAGCAGACACTTTGGTAAACTGTCGCCACCTTGTGGTGGTAGTAACACATTACTACCAGGTCTCACATGCAGACAAAAGTTGCACAAACTGTTTGGTTTGTCGTCATTTTTGAAAAAGAAAAAAACTGTACCTATCCTTGTTTTTTATAAAGTATACTAAAAGTTAAAAAGTATCTTTTTGTCTTACTTTTCATGCCATTCCCACTTCATCCTCGTTGCCATCAGAGGATGAAGAATGTGCTTTAGAGTCTGAATGAAAATACAGTGTTGCTCAAATCTTTACATCCTCTTCCATTAAAGAAGGAAAAAATCAGCTGTCAATGAAATAAATTGAAATTGACAAAAGTAATAATAAATGAAAATTCTATGAAAATCATGACATTGATTTTAAATTGTGGTTTCACAGAAATATTAAAAACAAAAATAAAGAAAAGATAAAACAAAAATAATGAGCAAAACTTTGAGACAATCACAGGTGTTTTTCTGTAACGTCCAATCAGACGTCTGCACCTGTTTACAGGTATGTTGGTCTACTGTTCATGGGAAAGGTGCTTTAATTGTTTTTTGTTTTTTTCTAAATATAATTTTCAACCACAATTCAAAAATCAATAATTTATTTCACAAGGTTATAATTTGGTAAATTTTTATTTATTATCACTTTTTCATGTTCTTGTTATTTGAATAACTACCGTGAATTTAACTTTCCTTTCATTTGTAAACATTTAAGCTGTTTAATGCTTGTAAGCCCGTTTATGGATCGATCTCTCGTGCGGTGACCATGTCTGCTGCATTTTATTGGTATTTTTATTGTTTTTCTTTTTTTCCGTACAGATTTCACCTGCTTACCATTCAGCACTCTTTCACCTTTTCAACACCTCCTCACATTTCATCCATCTCACCTCAGGGCTGATGGAATCCATCACCTCCTCTGAAGCCTCTGACCTGGTCTAATCAGTCCAGTCACGTCTGCAGGCCCTCAGAGCCGTCTTAAACACCACACAGATCATCTCGTCTCAGCTGCTTTGATCTCACTCAGATGGCACCGCTCTCAGAGGCAAAATCCATACTAAAGCTTTCTGGATCTCACAATGCCGAAACAATCTAAATGAAGCCGGGATATGAGGAGTCTTTCAAACAGTGGTTTGATTTCCACCTTTTAGTGACCTGGACTCTGCAGAAGAAACGAAGAAAAAAAGAAACGGAGGACGGAGAACGGGCTCATGAGCCCCTAAAGCAGAATTATTTATTACACAGAAAAACAAACATCAGTGATGGGCAGAGCTTCTGACGTTAGATACAAACTTTCTGTGTTTTCAAGTGGATGTTATTCTGAAATAATACGTGATGACTTTGCTTACAGAATGAAACACAAGTAGAACAAGAAAAGGATCACACTCCAATTAGCTGCAGCATTATGACCATCATTAGCTTCATCATTAGCAACAGATCATACAGGCTAGGGCTGGGCGCTAAAGGCCAAAAATAAATATCACGATATATTGAGCAGTTCATCTCAGTAACGATAAATGGAGGATAAACCTACCTATAAACCAGCCAAAACAGACAAAAACTAATTTTATCTTCATTTTATTAAAGCAGATATTCTGCCTTAACTAGAACTTACAAATATACAAAGTAATGAATGAATTTTTAATTATTAAATTGATTAACTCAAATGAGTTAGATTCTTATTTACATATGAGCAAATATTACTTTGTGTCCATGAAAACCAGTGCTGAGTGTCCCATTAAATGCACACACGACTACCGATTAGCATGAATGCTAACTTAACATTCAAAAACCCTTAGACAGACTAACGCAATTGCCATCACTACTGTTGTCAAAACGTTTCACACAAACAACGTTCCCTCAAACGTTTATCACTTTACACTGACATCAAATAAACTTCACTTACAGACAAGTTGTACAGAAAACATGCAAAAGATGATGAAAAACACGAAGCTCCAGTGCAGGAATGTCACGTGACAGGAAACTACGGCAAGTTGGAGGGAACAAAAACGTCCCGTGCTGTAATTCCACCGCCGGCTTTCTTAAAGGGGCCGCAGCACCAAACGTACCGACATGAGAAAAATGACGTCGGCATTCATACTATATTTCATCATTCAATGAGAGTCAATAAGAGAATCGATAAGGAACCAAATTGAAAAGTGATGTTGATAATGGAACCAGAATCGCTAAATTCCCATCCCTAATTATTACCACTTTATAATTTATAACTGAATTATGACTGCATTATTACTGAATTATGACTGCATTATTACTGTATTATAACTGCATCATAGCTGCATTGTCACATTATAACTTACAATACTGTTAAAATGAAGTTAACTGTATAATGGCTGAATTATAATTGTATTACTGAATTATGACTGCATTATAACTGTATTGTTATGGTATTATAACTGCATTATAACTATATTACCACGTTATAACTTAACTGCATTAAAACAGTATTGTAACTGTAAAATTGCTGCATTGTAACTGTATTATTACCACACAACTTATAACTGCATCATAACCCGTGTAATTACCCCTTTCCTAACTTATAACTGCATTGTATTATGACTGCATTATAATTGCATTATAACTGTGTTATAATTGTATTACTGTTTCATAACTATTATAACTCATTCATTTATTTTCTGTACCACTTATCCCGCTCAGGGGTCGCGGTCAGTTGCTGGAGCCTGTCCCAGCTTTTATCAGGCAAGAGGCAGGATCATAACTGCATTATAACTTCATTTTAGTACAACTATTAATGCATATACAATGCAGTCATAACTGCATTTTAACCATAGCACATTGTCAGGTCTCAAAACAAGCATGAAATACAAGAGAAAGAATGTTGGAAAATCCGTTTTTTTAAAAAGAAAAAATATTTTAATGCCACCAGAAGGGCTCCCAAGTTTTCTCGGTCTATGGATCACCGTGAGCATCCGAATTTTCCCCAAATTCGTCACATCCGGTTAGGTAACAGGTGAAAACATGCTTCGTTGCATAGGGGAGCCACTGAATTACCTGCTTCATTACTCGTAATCTTTGTTTATTCTACTTTGGAAATACCGAGAAGTCCCGCTGTGTATGGCTGCCATAAACATATCTATCCTACGGACAAGAGAATATGTTTTTCCAGTTCCCAAAACAACAGAAAAAGTCCCGAACAACATGCTAAGTGGCTAGCTGCTATCAAGCCCATAAATGCTGACAGTTCACGCTGGAAACCATGGAAACATCTAACAATATGTTCCGATCACTTTGTGACTGATAAAAAAAAGCATATAATGTGGTCTCACTTTTAAACCCTGTAGTTGTTTTTGTACAGATGATAGAAAACACCATTAAATCAGTGGATGTACAGAATCACATTGCCGCCCGCTGTTCCCGTCTCCTCAGGACTGTTAACGATCACGTTCATCCAGATTACTGCCATCAATGTTCCCACATAAGAATAAAAGCATAAAAAGCGGCAGAAAGGCATTTGCGCATTATAAACATGCACAGTCATAACCAGTTACATACAGATGAGACTGCCGGTAATTTATAGCTTTATCAATGAGAGGAAACTCCTGAGAAGTACATCAAAGAAATACCACCATTTCTTAAAAATCCGGGGGAAATTTATATTCTATAAAAAAAATAAATGGCTTGAACACGGGGCTTACCTGATGAAACCAAATACATCATGAGATCGGGAAACTGATCATCAGGCTGTTATGTACAGGTAGGTTCGTCTAACCAGGCTGTAGCAGCAGAAGATGGCATCACTTAGTCCAACAGATAGTTTAGCTTCGTATCTTCTTCTAGCGTCGGCAGTGAGACTTTCAGTATAACTGGACGTCATTTCTATAATATTTCAAAGACAGACCGGCGGAGAAAAAAATGAAAAAGGGTGCAAAAACAGTTTTTGAGGCTCATAGTCCATCAGACGCCGTTCAAATACGAAGCATGTTTTCACCGGGACCAGCTTCGTGGTCACGTGAATTCCGGGTTGTGACGTAGGCTCGCGCTGATCCATAGAAAATAGATTGCAGAACACAATTAAAGCTTCAGTAGAGCGCCCCTCCTTGCTGGCGTAGGCTGGAACTGCACTGTTGTAAAACGAGGACGTTGCTGTTGAAGTTGAAGATGTTTCTGAGGTTTGATATGTTAAGACTCATATTCACCACATGAAAAGCAACATGGCAGATGTTCTGTGGAGAAATGGTCTTTTTAAATGCTTCTCCGCTGTAGCTTCTGGTCTCTCAGTTTCCCTGCAGCAGTGTGCACGTTACCATGTGCGCTGTGCACGGAAGGCGAGTAAGCTCTCCTGACCTTGCTGCTGTTTCTTCAATTTTCACAACTCGCACTGTGTCAGACAACTTTAATGTGGTACATTGATCATGTTGGGTATTGAAATAGTACTTTTTCCCACTCCCCATCGCTCCATAGTTTCTCTCTCTTACACAAAAGCTAACAAAAACTCTGATGAACTGCATGTTGCAGTGGATGATAGATGGTGACCTCTGGTTTGCCTTTGCTGTTGTAATTGTCTCACAGCATGAAGGATGGAAGTAAGAAGTCAACCAAGGAAGATCTCTTCCGCATCCAGACCAAAGCCTCTGAGTCTGAATAATTCAATTTGTATCCACCAAAGCTGCATTTGTCATAGCTGCTTTTGCAATCTCAATATGCTTTGCTCTATATGCTTTGATTCCCCACAGTCAGGACAGGTAGTTCAGCGTGTCCTCACAGAAATCACTTTCTTAAGAATGTAATGTCAGTGAAAGCATCATTAATTTGTATTTAATGACAAAATATGTACGAAGAGATTAATAGTGATAATATTAAACATCGGATTTTGCTCTCGAGCAGCTGCCTCCTTCACTTCAGCTGTTCTTTCCCAACATCAAAGGAAGATTTTTCTGCCTTTTGAATTCAAGATTAAATGGTTTCTTGACTCTGGAAGGTCAGTTTGATGTATGAAATATACACACTCACCGGCCACTTTATTAGGTACACCTTGCTGGTACCGGGTTGGACCCCTTTTGCCTTCAGAACTGCCTTCATCCTTGGTGTCATAGATTCAACAAGGTTCTGGAAACATTCCTCAGAGATTTTGCTCCATATTGACATGACAGCATCACACAGTTGCTGCAGATTTGTCGGCTGCACATCCATGATGAGAACCTCCCGTTCCACCACATCCGTGATGAGAACCTCCCCGTTCCACCACATCCATGATGAGAACCCCTTCCGTTCCACCACATCCATGATGAGAACCTCCCGTTCCACCACATCCATGATGAGAAGCTCGCGTTCCACCACATCC
>JALJCO010006296.1:0-247500 GCA_023101725.1 Atherinomorus stipes
TATGCTTCGTTCAGTTACGTATTGCTGCAGTGTTGTTAGCTGACAGTCCACAGGTGAACACATCATAACATTTAAAGCACTAATTAACGTTCCAACCATAAAACACTCTAACTGTACGTTCAGACCAAAGGCGACAAAAGCGGCAAGGACGCCGGAAGTTCATACATTTTCAATGAGAGCAGGCGTCCTGGGCGACAAGAGCGTCTGCCGCCCTCTGCCGCGCGTCCTCGGCGACAAAAGCGGCTAAAGCGTCCAAAGCGGCACCAGATAAGAAGTTGAACTTTGGTTAACTTTATGCTAATTAGCTATGACGCGGTTCAGCGGCAACAGGCGGCAGCCAATCAGAGTAGAGGTGTCCTCCTATCAAGCAGCCCCAAAGAACAACGCATGTGACTTTGGTTCCGACAACAACACACTTGTTCTGCCGATGCCGAGAGGCTGATTACCTGTTCAGGTCCATCCCTGGTAATGTTCTTCTTTTTTGGCTGCCGGGACTTAAAAAGAAAAGAAAAACCTCCTGGACGTTCAACCTGAAGTCCCGCTGGAACCGTCTCTGTCCGGCTGCAGCTCCAGCTCCCGCCGGCGCCGAGGAAACCTCCTGCACCCGGCGACGCCGTCCGCTTCAGGTGTACAGCAGCATCACAGTGATGTCATCCACATCCATGACGAGTCCAGATGATTTTAAGGGTTAAACGCGCGTATTTATGGTCCTGGCAGACCATGTTAATGATAAAATAACAATTATCAATGGGAATTAATGTCATTTACTGACCGCCTCACCCCTTTCCCCGTTCTTCCAAAACGTTTTTCGCCTCCTGCTCTGGCTATTTTTCTTTAGAACACGCACACGCACGCACGTGCGCTCTCCTGACTTTGTCTCGGCTGCAGCATATGCGGTGTCTCCGCTTGTCTTTTGTTTCGTGTCATACAGGATTTCGTTTCTGTGCAGTGTTTAAATGCATTTCTGTGATAAACATATAAACTAAAAATATCTGAAATCATTATCAACATGTGTTAAAACGCACCGGCTCTGCATAATTATGAGAAAGTGACCGGGATGCACGCGCACGCTCTTCTCATATTGAGCACAGCTTGTGAATCTGTGTTGAGTTTATGTGCAGCGAGTTTAAATGTCAGTGTTGGGCAGCGTGGAGAAAATAATGTGAAGTTGTTCCACATTAAATGAAGCCGCTTCACCAAACTAGCAGACGAACTGTGGCTGGATTAATTCTACCGGGCTGAACGGGCTGGATGATGCGCGGAGATTCTTCCTTTTTTCTCCAAAGATCACAGAAACAGCAGCGCGCGCAGTGTTGACTCCGTCTTTTCTGCAAAGTTTGAAGTCATATTCTGAGTTTATTGTCATTACTGCTTTTTTTGTTTCAGCCATATTTTAATGTATTTCAACGTTATAAAAGTTTGATAATGCTGTGGTGGATAAATCACAACGCCAATTGTTTGTTTTCCCCAGAAAACAACTCAATCCGCTTGTGACTAAATAGAAAAAACATTATAATTTATGTTAATGCTCTGTGATTTTTCCCCCCTGTATTTAATGACCACACAAAACGTCCTGCAGCTCTGCTTTAACTGAGGGGAACGTGAGCAACAGCAATGACACTGTCCAGAAGTCACTGTGCGGCTCCTTTAAATGAGCAGTGCGATTTAACTTTGACGTAAGTCACGTGATGAGCGACTAAAGCGGCCAGAATATCTTCCCGCTTTGGTCGCTGTCCTGTTTGTCGCCCAGCCTCGGGCGTCTTTGCCGCTTTTGTCGCCTTTGGTCTGAACGTACAGTAAGAATAGATTGGTTAGAAAAACGACCATTTGGTTTGATTAACCAACATTTTGGTCAAAGTGACCAATTTGTATTGGTTTTCTCTTTCACTAATAGATCAACTGGAAAATATCAGTTTCGTTTTTTTGGGCCGATATTTTAAAAAATGAAATCTTGTGAGATTTCGTTACAGAGAAACAAAATCTTGTAAGATCTTGTTCCATTAGCAGCGGTCCAGCATGTAGAAAAGTCCCTGTTATTGTGGAAGAACTTCATATCCCAGCATTCCTTTCAGCGTCACGTGACTACGGTGCAGCTGCTGCTGCTACAGACTAACTTGCTTTGAAGCTGCTTGTACAGTAATATGTCTGGTTTTAAGTTGTTGGTGAAGCTACCAAGCTGTCAGAAACATTAGAATTAGCCACATGTTGGCTAATACCTGCTAGTATCTGATATATGGCAGCCAGATGTCCAAAGTTAACTCCTCTGGCTGAGTTAAAGATATTTTGGGATCTTTGCTCTCAGAGCAGAATATAGTTGTTTTTCTGAAAATATGAGCGATACAACCTCACAGTTTTCTGGTATTGGTTGATATCAGATATCAGAATTTAAGAGTTGGACAATATCGGTATATCGGATATTGGTAAAAAAAAAAAAAAAAAAAAAAAAAGCCTATATAGAATATCCCTAGTTCAAAGACACAATGTAACTTTTAGACCTTGAAATCTGTGTTTCTGACTTGTTTTGATGGCACACCAACATTTAGAGGCATCCCGGGGCTCAGAAACTACATGTAAGTTTTGCATCCGGGACGCGGGCGTGACGTTGCAGCTGACTATTGGTTGCGCACCGTGGCAGTTACTGGCAAACGGATATGAACCAGATATGAACACAGAGGGTGATTTGAACGCGCATCATGGAGGATTCAGCAAAGAAACGCAGGGAAACATTACCAGACAAAGAGAGGAAAAGAAAGAGAGGAAGGCATAGAACAAGAGTCAAGATAATGTGGCAAGGTACGCAACAGATTCAATCCCCAGACTCCCAGGCGAGAGTCACATCCACTTACCAGTCAGCCAAAGAGATTTCCCTGTGGCCAAGTAGCCAGGGTGCGTCATCAATCGGAGGCATAGTGACAAGAACCCACACTGTCACAGTAAGATTGTCTTTTACTGGCTGCAGTGAGCTCAGAGTACAGGTAATGCAAGATGGATGCTAGTTTAGCCATCGATAGGGGGTTTATCACTGAGAAAACTGCTAAAAGTTCCGTTGTGGGCCTTTAAAACATTACCATAGTTATTTTAGGTTGTTTTAACCAAAAGATCAGTCGAACACATAACTACCAATCAGATTGGTAAAATTCAATCAATTTCAGAGAGTCTGGACTCCCTGATAAAGGCCAGTGGGCTGAAACCTGTTGGATTTTAAGGTCATTATGACTATGCCATAGAAATAAAGGCATTTAATTTTTTTTAAGGAAGAGTGTCTTGGAGTTCTTTCTGCTCATCAATTCATACTGCCCCATCAAAGGAGCACCTCCAGTGGGTTACAACTGAAACCAGGAAGTGCTCCTTCGCAAACATTTTTGGTCAAGGGTTCATTTTAGTCTGGCTTTTACTCACTGAAGAGATCTCAAAGAAGAGACAGGATGCTATATGGGTGCTGAATAGCTGTTGTTAGGGGACACCAAAAATCCTCTGTAGTGCTTCTTTAAGACCCATAAAAACTTCAAATGTGTATGGCGGGTAAATTAATTTCCCTATGGAAACGCTAAAGTTTATTTTTGTCCCATCTTGTAACTTGAAATATTATCCTCCAGGGGGGATTTGTAGAGCCCAAAACACAGTGAAGAGCAAGTGATTAGTTTCATTTGGTTGGTTTTGATGGTGGAGATGATTGTGCCATAAATGAGCTGACCTCATTACACCTGGACCTTATTTGTACGAACTTATATGTGCATTTATTTACCAGTAAAATTTCTGTATCATTTTGAGTCCGTCAAGCGATATTAAAGCAACCCTTACCGATGTTGCATTCTTACACTATTTTTCTAACAGGGTAAAATGCTATGAATGAGGTAATGGAACTCTAAAATACAAGACAGACCCACCATTAATCAAAATAAAATATTATTCCAATCTCTAAATATTCAATGAAAACTCCAACCAATCCTTGAAGTGGGGTGCACCTCTAGGATTGTCCAACGGACCTGCCTGTCAGACCTTTGATTCTGCATTGGGAGGTGGAGGGAATGAAGGGGTGTGTCTTAGGAGTGAGGCGGGACTGTTTATATTCAAATAATCTTGCTGTGCTTTCTGAAATGCAAGATCGGTAAAGGTTGTTTAAGTTGCCCTCCGGTGTATATCCATGTAATGGGAAAGATGGGCAGCCTCTCTATAAGGCATTATCTGCAGCAAAACTCCTTCATTTCACCAATACTTCAATTAAAATGAACAAACGAATGAGTACTATTGTCCTGTGAGTTCAGATTTAGCTTGCTGTAGTTATATTACTGTAGCTTTTGCTCTCTCCGCTGTGCTGTGGCCACATATCAGTGGGCGCATACAGCTAGTAGACGTGTGGAGAACAACTCCAATAACTGCAGCAAGCTAAATCTGAATTCACAGAACAACAGAACAATGGGGAAATTAAGGAGTTTTGCTGCCGATAATGTCTTATAGTGGCCCATTCATTTTGCCCTGTTCATTCCCATTATATGGATATATGCAAATCGCAACTACAGTCCAAAGGACTGAAGGAGTCAGATTAATACCGAAATGTTACTGGTGAGTAAATGCATGTATAAATTCCGAGAAATAAGGTACAGATTGAAAAAAACTAAAGTTATCCTTTAAGAACCCCACCACACCAAAAACTGGCCCATCTCGTCCCATTGGTGGAAACGGAGCTTTAGTGTGTTGAGGAAAGTGATATCAGCTTTGTACAGTAACATCAGTAGAGCGCGGCAGCATCTGAACCAGAAACCTAAAGTGAAGAAATTGATTAAGAAGTTGTTGTTCGTTCTGAGGACTGATCTGGATGTCCTGGAGCTGATTGTCCGGGCAGGAATGGCTGAACATAATGGATAATTCTTCACATCACAACAAAGTGAAGAAACAGAGTGTTCAGTCAGGGGTTTCTTCAGGTCCACTGTAACATGTAAAGGTGGGGGAAGGGGGTCTTTCCTTCAGCAGCTGTAACTGGTATAATGATTTCTTTAGAATGATCCACTTTGTTTAAATTAAACATTTCGATTTATTCAACCATTAAAACTCTGCTAGATGTCTGGCGCCACTGGGCACTACCACCTATATCATCACCAGTTTCTGAGGAACAGTAATGTGGGGTAAACTGTGATAGATAGCTTACCCTTAAGATGATCCACAGAAGTTTACCAGACATTTATATCCCATCCGGGAGGTTTAGAATCCAGTTGCAAAATGTACTTTTGTTTAAAGAACAATATTGAGTAAATCTACAGTATATGGTAAAGCCACAATGAGTGTGCTCATCTGGGTGCTCAACAGTCTCTAAGTCCATAAAATGACCAAATCAGATGACTTTTCATCACAAGCATGGAGAAAACAGATTAAAAAAGGTGGTGGCAACCATTTTCTTTGGGGAAAATCTGTTCTCTCTTGTTAATCGTGGCTTCCCTTCCATGACAAACGCCAGCAACAGCATTACCTCCTGGAGGAAGTAAAAGAAAAGCAAACAAGAACAAAAAAGAAACATAAAGAACAAAAGTACCAAAAAATAAATTAATAATGATAATAATAATGGTTTGAGGTTTTAAGGGTTAAGGATTAATAAAAGTGTATCTTTCATTTTAATAATTGCATCAAGTCAAATTAAACTAAACCCATTTACATGAATATATGAATTCCATCCAGAGGAAGTTTTTGTTTTCATCCTAATTCCTATTTTCGGTTACAAAAACAGTGCCACCATCAAACTAAACCTGAGCAGATGTGTGGGAGCCCAGTCAAAGACATCTCATAACATTCTTTAAATCTGCTCTCACCTCAACTCTGACCTTTGACCTGGAGCCTGGAGTCATCTGCAGGAGGAATCTGGACTCTTCATGTCTTTTCAATTAGAGATCACAGGTAAGGTCAGGCCCCAACATGACCATCCTGTGACCTCTGACCCCTCCCTTCAGGCTCAGCCATTTTATAAACTGTTCGATACTCTGTGATCAATATCGTTTCATTGCTTTTATGTCGTAGTTCCTCTCTCGAAGGTCAAAGTTCACACTGATAATATAAACGATCAGATCCAACCAGGAATGTCCTCGTATTTGTCTTTGACACCGGCCATCCAGATGTCCCAGGATTTCTCAAGCGGCTCTTGTCATAATTAGTTATTCCTGAAAACAGGAGCATCCAATCAGCAGCCGGTTTCCATGGTAACTCACTGCAAGCTACACTGAATGTGTGACAGTGGTCTTTCGTCACTTGAATCAAGTCCGACCCTGTGAGGACCTACACCAACCTCAATGTGTTGTCAGTGTGTGTGGGCATGTGTGTGTGTATGTCTGGTTGTGGGTGGCTAGCTCAGTGTGCGTGTGTCTGTGTGCGTGTTTTTGTTGTCTCAGAGTGTGAGAGAAAAAAATGGAGTCTCAGCAGTAAGTGACAGAAGGGAATATGTTTTCTTTTCCACTGCCAGGAAAATGGGAGAATCTAGAGATTAATGACTCCATCCATGAAATGGGAGTTAAAGCATAATAATCATTAAGGTCGACCACACACACACACAAACATGCACACACACTTGAAAACACTTTTCAGGGATCCTGTCACATGTATGAACATGGAAACATTTGTTTAGGTGAATTTAGCACATTCACATTTAAGTAAATGCTAAAAAAGAAAATTAAATGAAAAAATAAATCTTTTTCTGTGGGTGTGATTGTTGTTGTAGTGTCCACTCTGACATAATCTGACTAAATCACTTTTCATTTGTTTGGATTTAATGTTGACTTATCCAGGAAATGAAAACAAGCTTATTTAGCTGTTAGAAGTACAGAAATTCACACAATAAGTAAGGATATCAATATTTTTTTGATTATTTCTCCCCTTGTATTATACCAGTGGGTGTTGTATTATACATGGTTGGATAGCCTGATCCGTCCCCTTTGCAACGGGGTAAAATTAGAAGGATGGTGCTTCCGTGGAATGAGCAACACAGCTAAACATGTTGGTTCACACACAACAGAATTACTATACAAGGGTGAGTATTCGTTCATGTAAAATTGCAACCAAAGACTCCTTCTTTTACACTGGTATTATGGGATGGAATGCTCAGCTGACTGCTAAAAAGCTTGTAACATCAGATAAAAGTTTTAAAAGCCAGGTTAGGCAGTGTTTATGGAACAAGGTGAATGTTAATTAAAGGTACAGTGTGCAAGAATTACTGACATCTAGTGGTAAAGATGGGTGTAGCAATGACTTTATATGTCAAGCACTGTTGTGAATGTACAGTACAATGGCAGTCAGTGGCCAAAATTCTCCCAGACATAAAGATGTTTTTATCTGTGGTCTCAGCTGTAGCTCTGACTGTACTATAAGGCCCAATCTCAATTAACCCCCTTAGCCCTTCCCCTATGTTTTGCACATTTACGTGTAGGGGTAGGGGTGTCTCAATCCTGTTAGGACGAGGGGTAGGGGTATATATCCCTTCAAATGAATGGTTTTCCAATGCACACTTACAACAAAGGGTTTGACAATCACCAGCAGAATGGCTACAACCGAGTCCAAAAACATCCACAAATGTAAATATTTTCCCCATAGATAGAATTTAAAAAGTATGAAAACCATTGTACTGTGTAGTTTAATGCTGTTTCATTGTTTAACGCGCATTTTCTTTGTAAAATGCACATGAAAAACAATCGCTTATACTACGCTGACGCTTCAGTAAGATAAATGCTACCAGGTTGAAAACCAGCAGGAACCCTGACAATCTACAGTGATAGATGATTAATAAAAATTCGGCAACATCGCTGCTGGTCTTCATTTACATGGAGGTCCTTTCGTGGGTTATAACACAAGCAGCAATGTCATGCACAAATCGAACTTGTTAACAATCCACAGCTGTAGACGGTTGATTTCTTGAGATTTGCGGGGACTGCTCGATGTGCATCTGCTTACACACAAGCCGCCGGGGATCCCTGATGACGTACGTGATTTTTGAAGGGGTGTCCTAATATGTAGGGGTTGGTCATTCATTATATTCAGGTATCAGCTGACCTCATTCTTTGAGCACATACTGTTGCTGAACCTAGACCTGAGCAACTGCAGCAACCCCAGATCATAACACCGCCCCCCCAGGCTTGTACAGTAGGCACGAGGCATAATGCTGCATCACTTCAGCTGCCTTTCCAGCCACATTTCTTCCTCAAAGGCAAAGGGTCTCCACTATCCTTCCAATAATGCATTGGATGGTTCTTAACCAATTTTAGTAGTTTCTGCATCTCCTTAGATGTTTTCTCTGCTTGATACCAATGATTTGACCTTTCTCAAACAGACTAACATATTTTCCACGACCACGGGATGTGGTCGTGGAAATTAGAAGAAAGTTATTGCACAAGTTGGGGTTAAATTACTTGTCCCCAGCTGAAAGATTATCGGCCATGCACTAATTATCCAATGGGAGGCTCATACCTATTTCCTTGGGTAGGGTCACATGGTCCCTTTTGTCAGGATTAAAATGTTCTCAAGTCCAGAAAAGAGATTAGATCTGTATTTTTTGTGCCATGCGACTGCGGCAAAACTCCGGTGACACCACCAGCTGGACTGGAGTTTTGCCATCTCTTTCCATTCGCATCGCGGCGTGATGACGACGGTTTTGTGCTCAAAACGTTTCCAAAAAACAATGAGACCATGCAGTTATCGCACACCTGCTGTGAGAATCCAGATTGTTCAAGTCTAGTTTGTTTGAGGAAACCCATGAGACCATGCACTTAGTTAAATTCAGGTGGTGACTTCTTTTTGGGGGGGGGGGGGGGGGGCAGGCAGTGTATTAAAAGAAGTGATGACATAGCAGTAAAAACTGGTTCATGTAGTTAAATTTACTGCATATGTAAATACTCCAAAGAAAAAAATTTAGGGGGGGGCACGCTAGACCTCCCCTCCTCAGTAAAACAGTTGGGTCCGGTAATGATATGCAGCTTTACTCAGAGACCAAGTTGACTACATTTTGATTGGCTACACCTTATTTGGCTATAACCTTATTTAGAGAATCTAGGTCAAGCTGCGGTCGGACTTTGCTAAAGGCTAACTGCTAGCAACATGGGCACTTCAGACAGTGTGAGCTACGTTCATCAGACAAGACAGCATTTAGAAAATAAATAAACTTACAGGTAATGACAAGGTTGTGGTCGCCTCCCTCAGTGTTGCTGCAAAAGTTTTCTTTTAAATCCATTTGTTTTAAAACCCAGACCTGACTGCACAGAAGTTACTCAGCTCCACTCACACAGTTGAGAGGGGGAGGCTGAAAGCTTGACAGTGTGCTCTTATTGGAGCAATGGAATGACATAGAATGATAGAACTACGTAGAATGATAAGCTGCTGTCTGCTTCAACCATTTTTGAACAGAGAGACAAAGGTGACAGACCATAAACAGGAATTTTGATTCTCACTCTGGACATTCACATGGCCTCATCAGTGCACATCAGATCATATTATACCCCCAAAACCCCAATAAGGGGAGTTTGATGTCATGGCACCTGTGGGTAGTGCCCTCCAAATATGTGTTCAAAACCCCTGCAATATTCTCCTGCTGCTTTTCATTCTTATTCTGAGTATATTGGCAGATGATTGCACTCTCCCTCATAAATATAAGGGAAACATGTTTTTACCCTTTATTCAGTTTCCACAGTCAAAGACCTCAGGAGTGTGTTGAATATTGATACATATGTCCGCAACAGCTGTCACAAGTCTGGTCGCATTACAGTACATCCTTACAAGTGAGTCCTCGTTCACTTGTAAGGTCTTACAGACTTTGCAGACTTTATTCAAACATTGAATGGAGTCTACAGATTGGGGGGAAGTAAAAGCGTCTGAAGGTCAGTGTGGGGGGCAGGTGTCATGTTTCCAAAATGAAGTTTGAAATCTGAGATTAGCAACCACCTTCGAACTCTATACATTACCATTCTCATTCTCCCTCTCACTCCATGATCTCATTCCACGTCTCCTTAGCCCCACCATGACGGCCCAGCTTGACCAGAAAACATGTGACAGGAACATTTGTGCCCATTCAGCAACATGAATTCATTGTGTGATGTTACTGTGATTGAAAGCTCATGGAGCACCTCCCTGACATCCAAACAGAAAAACAGCACAGTCAGATGATTTACTTTACTGTAGCTGCTCTTTTTCTGTTCATACCTGATGTTCAGGCTTTCTTCTCTCATCTGTTGCCATGGCAGCTGATGGTTTCTGAAGACGAATCCCCTTGTGTGTGATGTTTGATGGGTTTCCGTCCACTCCACAGCCCTCTTTCTCTCTGCCGGCTCATCTCTCCGTCATTTTAACCTTCACCCCCCGTCTGTCTGTGCTGCTCCGTCTTTCCCTCCTCTCTCCCTTTTTCTTTCATCATGGCTCTGTTTTTCTTCAGAGGGGAGTGATGATAGCTCCCATATTTGCCCGTCTTCACCACTGCTCTGTCCTCTCCCTGCCGTGTCTTTCCATCCTGTGTTCCCTCACCAGGTCAAACCAGACAACACAAAGTGCTCATACAAGGACACAACAGATTAAAGAAAGTATGTTGTTCCCTGTTAGACAGCAGTGTTGTCATGTTTCTGTTATTGCAGGGCCATTTTCAGGTCAGGGCTGACACACCACAGTCTCACCAAAGCATGCATGGCTCGGGAATAAGGCTCAGCAATAAGGTAGAACATACGGATAACAGAGCTTTATTTATAACTGCAGTGATCTTATTGTTACGGGACATGAGGCTATACTAGGCTCTGACTGGAAATACTGGAATCCATTAAACAGAGAAATTTAAATGGGGAATGCATCACATGAATGATTGTTTTAAGCTCACTCTTTGGCAACAGTAAATAAATAAATGAGTAAAGACATACAGTACATAGAGACATATAAAAAAGTTTAACAAAAATGTTTTCCAATTATGAATATTTAAAAAAAAAAATTAATAAAAATCTAATCAGGGAAAAAATCAATTCCACATTAAAGTTCAGCAGTTGCAACATAAACACAGTGAGCAAACAATAATGATCTTATGATGGCTTCACCAAAAGTAACTTCTATTTACGTCATTACAGATCAGTCATGCATCATAAACTGGGTTTCTGTTACACTTTTTTGAAAAATAAAAGCAAAGAATTTTGAAAAAGTACAATTGCATTTATGCAGGTGTTTCCACTGAATGGTGTAAGCCGTAATTCTTGTAAAATCCCATCCTGCGAGACTCCACGAGATCGGAGACACAAAGATTTTGAGTTTTAAAGCTGCTGCTGTTAAACTTGTAGTTCTCAAGACCGCTTTTTGCGGTCCTGGTCTTGTCACTGTCTGGGCGGTCTTTGGTCTCGGTCTTGGTCTCAGCGTCTCACAATGTCTCGAACTGGCCGAGCGGTCTTGAAGGGATTTGTACCCTATAATTTCCAGGCAGGTACTGTTTTATATATATATATATATATATATATATATATAAAAATACACCCCTTCAAGTACCAAATAATGAAACCACATTTTTGTACTAAGCAGCTGAACCCAGTATGGTGCCTAGGTTCTACAACTCATGAAAAATGGCAAAAAAAAAAATAAAGGGGTGTTTTTTTGGTCGTGGTCTCGGACTTGGTCTCGAGCTGAACTAGTCTTGGTCTTAAGTTGGTCTGTCTTAGTCTTGGTCTTGTCTTAGTCTTGACACCCTGGTCTTGGTAGTGTCTTGGTCACGGTTTAGGCGGTCTTGACTACAAGTCTAGCTGCCGCTCTTCATCAGGAGATGTAAGCAGCAGATGATGACTCAGCCGAAACATAACGAAAATTAAAGACCCCTCCGGAACAACTTCTAGCGTGCGAATGTCATTTCTTGATCTTGTATTCCACTTTCATCTGGCACCCAGTTCTGATTACTTGGGATATGCGTGACACAGCTGTTGACTAGTAAATCATGGCCATAAGATGTTATCCCATGGTCACACATTATTAAATTGTGGCAATAAATAATTAACATGTAGGGACAAGATAACCAAGTCATGGCCATGTGTTACAAATGTGTGGAAGCGACATAAATAACTCATGGCCAGTCATAACTAATACATGAAGAACTTAAAGGTTGAATATGGAAAATTTTTATTAAAAAGTTTTTATTTTGTTTTTGTTTTTTAGAAAATACCTCCACGAGTTGTTTAGAGGGTTACAGAATGAAAGTACAACATTTCCTCAAAAAATTATATTTAGACTGAAAATAAATACGAAATAAATTTTAACAGGTTTGACAATGGCATTATGTTTACAGAAAATAAGTTGTTCAAGCCAATACAAGCCCCACCATTGTGGGTTGCCTTCCAATCTCTGTGTGGCAATAGTGTGTTGGGCACAGTTAGGCTGGCACAGGGAGGGAAACAGTGGCGTCGGCAAGTCCAGCAGCTGCTTCAGAGCCCCGGAGATATTGTTATCCATCTCAAAAGAGGAATGACCTGAGAAGAGCAAAAACTGGAGTAAATTTAGGTGAAGAGTACACTAGATGAAACCACATAAACGTTTTCCACAGTATCAAAAAGAAATGGCGACTTTTCTTCTGGATCGGTAAGCTAACTCGTTTGCTAACGTGGCTAACGTTAGCTGTCAGATATAAACTCCTCTGCAATACTTGCTGGACATCTTGCGGGCTGTTGGTCACTTGCTGTATAGGCAGCGAGCCTGGCAACCCAGCGGCTGAAGTTGTTTTTCTGCCGTTGCATCTACAACGTGATGTTGCTGTTCTGTCCGTATCCCATATTTAACCTTTAATAGGTCAAGTTTACCTTCATGTCAACTGTGAGGGGGGTGAATTTTTTTTTATAACTCATCCGTTTAGATGTTATTTAATGGCCCTTTACCTGATTTTATTTCAATCTCTCTAAGTAAAACGTTTTCTACATGGTATAATATGTGGTACGAGATAATTTCATGAAAATAAATGAGTCATTCAATCCAGGCCTTTTTATTTTCGGTCTTTAATGCTGTCGTGATGCGTTTCTCTGTCAATGGAGTTCATTCTACAGAAGTTCCGGTTTCCAATCAGCCACTAACAGCGTTTCCTGTCGAGGAGCGCCCTCCCCTAGCGTGTGCACGGCAGCACTTGTAAACAGAACCGCATGGCGTCTATCAAAGGGAAAGTGGCGCTGGCTGTCACTGTTCAGACAGCAAAACGGCCTGAAAGGATCAAAACTGAGGAGGAGAGAGACTTGAAACACAGGAGAGGCCAAAGAAGGAATAAAGTTCGTTAAAATCTCAGTGGACTGTACTGAAGGTAGAGAGCAGCTGGATGGCCTCGGACTGTGGACTGGAAGCGTGCTGTCATCCGACTAGACAGGAATTTCTTCTTCTTAGTAACATTTTATATGTCCTTGGCTGCTGGCACTACCGAGCTTTACATCACCTTCACTCAAAGTGGCCTATTAGATACTTTCACTAGGATGTCATGTTGTACTGTCGCCTATAACATCATAACGCATCATAATTGTGCATCTGTGCACATAACTGCAGTTACAGTAAACTACCGCTTTATGAATTAAGTGACAGAAAATGTCATTTAGCTGATTCACAGCCATTTACTGCAACCAAAACAAGAAATTCACTGGAAGATGTGAGTTTCCTCTGGAGTTTCGTTGTGCACCAGTATGAGACGTGCACATTATTTCATGCATGTCGAGTGGGAGGGAGAGTAAGAGCGTTTCTCACTGGGAGAAACAGTTAGGGGGGGTACAGTTCAAACTAAACTGTTCATCTCGGTCATGGGTCGAAAATGTGCAAAATCAGGTAGGTATAGTGCCTTGAAACTTGAAATGGAAGATAATTAAGGGGAGTATCCTTTTGGCGACAATTTTAGCCGGAGGCTAATGGTTTACTTCATGCTTGTTCCCAGGAAGGCCTCAGCCTGTAGCAGAGTTGCACAATGGTGATTTTTAGCTGGTGAACACCAAGTCTGAGCGTGTCTTACTTTATACCGCCTGTCTTCATTTGTTCCTGTTCACTTTGGTTTGGCTCAGTTAGCATTAGCTTGGCTGTCTAAGTGTAAATTATTTGGCCGCAGCTCAGAGCGGCCTTGCCTTTGCCCATTTTAATATTTTTTCCAGGAGTGACGACACACACGACACGGCAAGATGGCGGCGGTGGGAAACACCCAACTGGCTTCACTTTTCCCTCTTCAGACATAACCGGATACAACATCCATGTTTTTACAGTCTTTGGAAGAAGTAGAAACCCCACCGATATAAGTATCGGTTGATATCGGTATCGTTAATTGAACAATATCTGTATGACAGATATTGGTAAAAACGGCAATATTGAACATCCCTAGTTACAACTTCTTCCAATCAGATTGGTTAATTAAAAAAAAAAAAAAAAAAAAAACACCAGCAGGGACAACACCAGCAAGTTTTAAAAAACAAAATAATGGAGTGCAGTAAGTTTGGATGTGAGTTCTTTTCATTTTCTGTAGAATTTCAGACTTTTCATAGAAAACTGTTTCCATGCGAAGTTTGAATCAGTAAATGTAAACTCTGCTTCCAGGAACATCAGATAAAATGTTGGACTGGTGTTGATGTACTTTCCTCTTCAGCCAATTCAATAGAGTGTGAAAAGCAAACTGAGATCAATAGAGAACGTACTCGGCTGAGATCCAATCGTTATTCCTGAGCCAGTGCTCGTTCCTGCTTGGATGTTCCCAGGAGTTCTGTCAACTAAACATCGGAGCTGGCGAGAACATAGCTTCCCTGTGTGCCATGCCTGTCTGCTGCCGTCTGAGCTCCAGTTACACTCCTCTCTCCAAAAGTCAGCCAGGAAAAACAAATGACATCCTTTTTAAAGTTTGGAATCAGCAGCCAAAAATAGTTTCCACCCCTTCCCCTCCAGTTTGGATCGTAATAGATCCATCAATGTCGGCCTCCTAGTTTGAGCCAGTTGTTCTGCCCGAAAGTGATTTGATGGTTTCCATGTGAATGTGTGTCCTCTTATGTTATAATGAGAGCTGCAATCAGGATCGGTGCGTGAACGGTGGCTGACATCGTGCCTGCAGGCTCACACGCACAATGGAAACCTGTGAATAGATGCTTCCTCGTACTGTTGCCGACAACATTTTCACAGAGTGGGCACACGCTGTACTGCTTTCTCTGTCATTCTTCATATCGCATCATGGGGATGGACGCCAGCTGCAGCCTCAGCTTTCAGAACAGACAACACTTCCACGGTGAGGTAAAACGGTCCTGTCGCTCCCAATCCCAGCTGAAATCTATCCAACTCTGTGGCTTCTGTCTCAGGAAGAAACTGAGAGGACTAGACGGCAATCCACTTGGCAGACACTCCGAATAATTTGAAAAACGTCACAGAGAACAAAAACCATTCCAGAAATAGAGTTTTTCACAGTTTAACGCTGAAGAGAGAAAGGGCTGCTGAAAAATAATACACTGCTGGAGTGGAAAGCTTTGGTTCCTGGAAGGTTATTAAATTATAGCAGCGTTGAAATGATTAAACAAAGTCACCAACCAAACTGCACTGCAGAGGTCAGCTGGGTGTTGTAAAGAAACCAAAGTTCAAATAAGCTCTGAGTCCACTTTAACAAGCAGAGGAATGTTGTTTTAATGTGAATGAGCTGAATTAAAAATCTGACCCCAAGTTTCTGGTGAAAGTGAAACTATTTCTGCAAACATAAACAGAGGATGGACACTTTTTAGTTCAGCTTTCTGACTTCTCCAGGTAAATCTTCGCAATTTATTTACAGAGCCTGTCGGGCTGCTGAGATGGAGCTTGATAGGATGGTTAATATTTGGTGAGAGTCAGAAAAGACGTCTTCACTGTAGATCTGATGTTGCAAAATGTAAAGAATCTTGAGCTCTGCATGCAAAAACAGTCCATCTAACCAAGTCTTACAATCTTATATTCAGCAAAAACTGTCAATTTGAGAGAAATATACTTGACAAGAGTAGAATGTGTAAGATTATTAATCTAGTTTTGAGAGTAAATGTCTTTTATTTCTTACTTAGTAAGTGAATCTTAAAATTGGTTATTTTATCTGCATATTAAGGTAAATTATCTCATTAAGACACTGTTTCAGATCACATGGTGCCTTTCAATCCCAATTTTTTCTGTAAACACTTGTTTTAAGACCTTCATGTACCAGTTCATCCACACAGGTTTCTTGTAATAAGAAAAAAAAATCTAGATGTTAGTTAGAACTTGCTTAAAACAAGCTGTGAAAAACTCATTTCAAGTTTCTTATTAAGTGATAAACACCTAAAGGTGTCATCACCCGGAAATCCCACTTTTTTTTCACGTTAAAACATGTGTATTGGAACAGGACCTCATTTATAACGTGCCAGAAACTCCGGAAAGTGAAAGTAAGGGGGGCGCCCCCTTCTCACCAGAATCGGCCACAAGCACGCGCTCTCCACAGTACGCGGTTTGGATTTCTTTCTCAAAATGACGGGAACTAGAGAGGCTGCTAGCTGCTAAGCTAGCCTCTTTAGCACCACCTGAAATCAGCTGATCACCTGCCGTGGAGTCGTTATGATCTGCTGTTTTGACGTGAACTAGAGAGGCTGCAAGCGAGCTGCTAAACTAGCGTCTTTAGCACCACCTGAAGGCAGCTGATTACCTGCCACGGAGTAGACCAGCTTTGTCAGAAAGGACGCCAGCAAGACAAGGAGGAGGAGAAGGGGGGAGATTGCCATGCTGAGTTGCCTCGGCAGAAATTCAGCAGTTTTCAGTGCTCTAACAGGACGGACAGCTTTACCAGGGAGCAGTGGATTATATTTATCAATGAGGATGTGCAGTCGGTAAGTGTTGCTGCTTGTGTAACTTATTATCTTTTGTGTAAGAGACCAGTAAACGGTGGTTGACGAGCGGACAAGCTGCTAATGTAGCTACAGAAGCTAACACTGTTTGGTTAACTTCACGTCAGACGACTGCTCCTTATATTCATCAGAGTCCAGCCCTGTTACTCCGCGGATCCTCTCTATCAACCGCACAGTTACGTTTTTATCACGTTTTTCTCTGTTGGGACAGCATTTTCTTCACTTGGTCTGTCCTGATAAAACTTTATTTTGGCTTTGACGTTTGCCTTGTGAACGCGCTTACAGACAGGTCTAACTCTCGTGCGTATTCGCGCACAAAAGTTGGGGATAAAAAGAGGTTAAAATGAGCTCATTAAATTTTCGTCCCACCCAACTAGAATTAAAAATTCATTTGAAGATAATTTAAGAAGGATTGTGTATGAAAACAGCAGGTTATGACACCTTTAATATGTGTAGTGCTGCCTAACAAGAAAGGCTTTGAAACAAATTAAAAAAAAAAAAAAAAGATGTTTTACAATTTTTTTTTACTTTAATATGAGAAGAAACAATACTCAAAAGAAGCACTACCAGACTAGTTTTGAGGGATTTTTCACTAAATGAGTGTTTTATAGCTTGTTTACAGATATTTCTCCCCATCTAGAGTCTCCATATTTTTTTCTTATTTCAAGAAATCTTACCAAGTGTAATTATCTTACTGCATGGACAGGTAACTACACTTGAATATAGTCTGATTCTTCTCAATTTCAGTGTTTTTAACTTGTATGAAGACCACTAAATTTTGCAGTGTGCAGCATACATGTCTGATTCCTGAGAGAAACAATTAAGTCAGTTTACTGCCTGATTCAGGGAGTGTCTTCATACATTAGGGTCTGAGGAATGAAGTGAGTGTGGTCACACTGACCTGAGATCTGCCGTCTCCTCCTCACACTCTACAAAATCACACCTTCTTTCACACACTCAGAAATATTCCTGAGGCGCTCGACTCAGCTCTGAACTAAGAAACTCATTGTCACACTAAAAAAAAAAAAAAAAAAAAAAACGTGGAGTGGGAGAATACAACTGATAATACAATGAAAAAACGAAAAATCCAGCTTTCACTGAAAAATACAAGTAAAAGTCTGAAAATAGAGGATGTTTGAGGTAGATTTCTATCGTTTCATCAAATCTACAGCAAAATTTGCAAGAACAACCTGAATTTATTAGAGCAGATCAAGAAACTAGTACACACTCAAAAATAGAGGTACCAATTTGTACTTCAAAGGGTACAAAGCTTGTCGCTGGGGGTGTTCCTGTTTGAAAGACATTTCTGTACCCTTCGGTCCTCGTCCATGTTTGTACCTTATCAAGCTGTATGAGTTAATAAAGTACAATTAAACCAATTAAAAATGATGAATAAAAGTCAATAAAATAGAGATTATGACAACAATCAAAGATGCTAATAATACATTAATATTAGATAAACATTAGGCCAAACACATATATAATTATACATATAATTATTACTATGATTATTATGAAAATCACAATATAATAACTATAGTTATACTACTGTTTAGAAGGACTGCTATTTATAGTTATTTTACAAGCTACGCACATTTTTCAATGCTGCAGGTACCCATAGGGTTGAAATTGTATAAATTTGTACTTTCTATGGGTCAGATAAAGTGGGAGTGGGTGGCCTAGTGGTAGCGTAGTGGGCTTTGGCGTGGAGGACCCGGGTTAGAGTCCCCGACACGACTCCTGGGTGAACCACTGTGGACCCCTGAGCAAGGTCCCCCACCAACTCCTCCCCAGGTGCTTTAAGTAGCAGCCCACTGCTCTCTGATACTTCTGTACAGAGATGGGTGAAATGCAGAGCCCTAATTTCCCCTTGGGGATCATACAAGTATAACAAAAAAAAAATTACTTTGGACCCTTTTTCATAGTATATAGGTTCACTTCTGGCCTCATAAAGACCAATATTGTACTTTTGAGAGAACATTTGTAAAAAAAAAAAAAATGTACCGATAGGTGCATAAATGTTCCTGGACCTATAGAGAGAGAGAGAGAGAGAGAGAAAGAAAGGGAGAGACAGAGAGAGTAGAGGTGCAACCATACAAAAAATTCAGGTGCAGGAGAATTTATATTAATCAGATTATGGTACTTGTGAGGACAGTTTAGTTCAGGTCCAAAATATACAATCATCCTTCTTTTTTATTAATATTATTAAGTGTATGGAGCCTGTCTGGTGACATGGACAGAAAAAAAGTTCATACGATGTCAACTCGTGGCCATGCATTACTAAGTCATGGCCACAAGTTATTAATGCGTGGCCACAAGTTGACATCTTGTAAACTTTTTTCCTGTCCATGTCACCAGACGGGCTCCATAAAAGTGCACATTTACAAACAAAATCATCTTTCCTACTCTGAGAAATAAAAGGTCAGCAGAGCAGAATGTGATCTAAAGGAAGCTGTGTGTCAGATGTGCACACAGATGAATGCAGAAACAAAAGGGAAAACCAACACAGAGGCATTTAATAAGAAGATCAAAGAAAACACATTCACGTCTCAGAGTTTGATCCACAACAGAACATCTAGAGAGTTGTCTGAAATCCCAAAATCCAACTTGATTTACGACTCTGGAGAAGCATTTTCATTTAGATTCAATTTACTACATCTGGGCACACCAGTCTGCAAACTTTACAGACACAAATGAAAGGAACCTCAAAAATAAATATTTCATGGTTCTTTCATTTCTGGCTGGAAATCTGATCTGAGGATCATCATAACAACAAATAAATACATTAAAGACCCACAACGCAACCTCTATCAATTAAACCCCAATACTCTTGGGGTTTAATAGGGAATGAGAGCCACTAAGCATTATGGGGGAGGAGCGCCACAATGGCATCTACCACAATGTAAACATTAGTTTCTTCCATTTACTCACAGCGAGTTCGGACACAGAGTGCTGCTGACGAAAACATGCTGAAATGCCAGAAAAGAAAGAGGATTTACAGGGAGACTCTAACTAACGAAGCCAGAGAATGTCATCTCCAGAAATTTGCCATGATCATCAACGTGGACACTTATTTAATCAAAACGAACATGGAGCAGAACAAACTCCTACAGTCTGCAGTGGCGACATCTCTCTCTCTCTCTTTTTCGTGCCTGCTCTGGGTGTGAGTGCTTACACAGCAGATCGATTAAAAAATGACAAAACCCTGGAAAACCTGTGTCCTATTTACAAACCGTTGGTGCAGGACCTGCAAATCTTTAAACTGGACATGACAAGTATGCAAAGCTAAGCTTCGGAGGCTAGCTGTAGGTAGCTTACATTAGCCTACAGCTAATGTATTTTTTTTTTTTTTTTTTTTTTTTACTTGTCCTGTCCAGCATCGAAGCAAGCAGAATGGAAATCTGATTGCTTTATTCTGTTGAACAGTTTTGCTTTATCAGCGGAGCTTTATGAACATAAGGCTCCACTTGATATCATGTTTATTCATTTTATTTCTTTATTTAAACATTTGTCTATTACACCATTCCATTTCATACTGCTGGGCCTGACAAGGGAGAAATGAAAGTTAACAGAGGTAATGATAGAAAGTGAAACAGAGAGAGAGGAGTAAGGAAGAGAAAGAGAGAGAGGAGAGAAAACATGAATCCACTTACACAGTTCACTGGTACATCTGTACCGCGATCCCTAAACAACCAAGGTCTCTGTTGGAAAACAAAACAAGCAATCCCCCTACAGGAGGACCTGCAGGTGGCTTAAATATCCTCAGATCATACAAACACACGCAGAACTACGCAGAGAAGAGGTACAACCTAGTCAGCGCAATGGGAAGTAGAGAAGAGGTACAACCTAGTCATCGCAATGGGAAGTAGTGTCACAGTGTCAACATGCATAATAAAGGGTGCTCCGTGGTGATACAGTCATGCAGATGCAGCCTCGTCTCTGCAAGGAGGAGGAAGCCCGCAAGGCTCGCGACCCAGGCCCCCCAGCAGCCACCCAGAGGCCCAGATCCCAGCTACCCCCCCCCCAAAGAGCGGACATGCATCCCCCAAAGGGCGGCAAAAGGCGGCCCCAGCCGGAGCCCCCCGCAGTCTGGAGGCCCAGGCCCCAGCGGACCAAGACCAGCAGCTGCCGACCCCACCGGGCGCCGGGCGTCCCCCGGAGCGGAGACAGCGCCGGGCCCAGGGCCCAAGCGCCCAGGAGCAGCCACCCCCCCCCCCCCCGGACCCGGGCGGCCCAACCGAAACCCAGGAGGACCGGACCCCTCAGACGACGCCCCCCAGGGCAGGCCAGCCCCCCACCCCAAAGTCCCTGCCCCATACACCTGACACCAGGGCGCCACCACCTCTACCACCCCCTACCCCGCCACCACGCTCGCCACACACTCCCCACACACCTACCCCAACACTAGGGCTGAAAGATATACCGTCACCGCCCCCACATCGAGACACAGGCACCCAAGACATCAATACCGCAAGAGCAACCACATACAAGATACAGATCCCCCCTGCGCCCGCCCCGCACAAAAAGCCCCGGAAGCCACAAACAAACCGCACCCCCCACCTACAGCTAATGTAAGCTACCTACAGCTAATATTTCGATCTTAACTCTAAAACCTCCATATATGTTAACTGTTACACTGAAAAAAGTGACTTTTTGGTATAGTAAACTCTATGACAGTTACTGTCATAATATTTACCTTTTATTTTTAAGATTCAGTAAAAACTAGAGTTTCTTAAGTAAATTTAAACATTTTATTTATGTAATACATGAATACTGGGGAAAGAGTAAGTTTTACTTAGGTTTCCTCATAATATTTAAATGTTTAGTGGTTGTAAGTACATAACCTGAAAATACTACATAAACTTTACTCTGAAAATGTAGGATTTTTGAAATGCATGCAGGGCGCATGCGCAATGTTTAAACAGGGCTGGCGCTGCTTTGGACCGTTACTGCAGCCATCACCTAGCAAGGTGCACAATCAACAGTAATTTCACAGGTAAGTTATTCCGTTCTGTTTTAAATTTTTGATAACATACAAGTCTGCATGTAGTTTGACGCAAGATATGTGACCGTTTATAAGTTAATTTAAAGTTAGCATAACGCCACGTTGGTCCGTGTTAGCTTGTAACTGGCAGGGCTGCAGATATTCTCGATAAAAGTGGAGATACTTTTACAAAAGCACCAACGTAACGTTTATCAACCGACGTCTACTCAGTGGAACATGGTTCTACATAGTTCTCTATAAAACTTTTGGCGGTGACACTGCAGTAACGTTACGTTGGTGATTAAATGTTGTGTATTGAGGATGAGGGTGGAGATGATGAACGTCTGTGTTAATTGATTTATTTAGCGACACCAAACAAAGTCTTCACTACGTTTGTTTATGATACAGTTAATTTAATTTTAATTTAATTTAAAATGTTTATTAACAGGAAGCAAATCAGCATTGTCATTATTCAGGCAAGTAGGAATTGATGTATGTATGATTTGTTTAGCAATTTTCTCCTTATTCATTCATCATATGGTGATATTAAAATTGTGGCTGAGTATTTTAGACCATTGTTTTAATACTACAAATTGTGTCTCTTCATTTTCAGGGTGCCCTTTGAAGCCAGTGGACAGTTGGAGTTGAAGTGGAGAGCAGGTCAAGGAGAAAGTAATCAGGGAGAAATGGTAGGTTTCTTGTAATATGAGATGGTTGTGCAAAAGATGCAATTTTAGATCATCAAAACATTTAGAGCTTATAAAACTTTTTAAAAAGAAAAGATTTTAGCCATATTTATTGGTTTCTTAATCATTGTTGACTGAACTGTGGTCATCTCATTTGGTGTTTTTGTGACAAATTTTATTAAATTGTGGATAGTCAGTGAGATGAAGTTGTACCGTATGCAGCAAAAAAAAGTTTCTTTGGCATAGATCCCTCCATGACTCTGGCGGGAGTAAATAATGCCATGCAGTCCTGTGGGCTGCTGTGGCATCACGTTAGCAGTATTCTTCTGGATAAATAACTGCAGGCATAAGGAAGAACAAGACTAGGCTGGAATCTCAAGCCAGGAAGCAGAATTTTGACCTGCCGGATATTAGTTTTAATAGTTTATCGAAATATAGTTATGGTAGTTATGTATAGTATTTTATTACACTACTCACAAAAAGTTAGGGATATTTGTTTTTGTTGTATGATGTCAGAATCAACCTAAAATCCACTATAACCTTTCCAGGTGAACTGAATTAGACTTTCTCTAAACTGCACAAAAAGATGAGTACTGACCAAAAAAAAAAAAAAAAAAAAAGTAGTGTAAACTGTGACTTGACTAAAAGCTGAATATCCCTAACTTTTTGTGAGTAGTGTATTTTGTCAGTGACAACTTGGAAAACTTTATTTTGAATCTTAAAGCAGTGCATGAGTGAGGACTGCATTGTAGTTACATGAAGTATTACTGTTATCACCTTTTTAATATTGCTGAACCATAATCCTAAATCTGGTTCTGCAAAATGATAGAAAAGTGGTTAACACAGTTATTTAAAAGAAAATCTTTTGCATTTTAAAAAGTGTGCAAACTTGTGCTTGTAAGCAATTTGGAGAAAAAGCGTTTTTCATATAGAAATAGTCGTGGATTCAACAAGACATTGCTGTGAATAAAGGTGTAATGTGTTCTCTGCAAAAATTTTGTGCTGAAATTTCAGATAAGTAATTATAACGGTATTCATTGAAGAATAGGCTATGTGCATGACTCCACTACTTCCTGAACTTCAACTAGCACCTTTATTTCCTGTCTTTCATTACTGGACAAATTGATTAATCCAGGCGTGTCTGGTTAGTTACTGAATTCAGACCATATAGCCCATTCATTAATAGTGTTCAGCCTCAAGATTTTTCTGCTATTTCTTCTGTACACATGACTATATGGTGCATAGATGTGTGCAAGTCCCAGGGTCATTTTTCTTCAGGCAAGTTAAGTCACAGGTTATGTCAAGTCAAAGTCAAGTCACAAGTCATCAAAATACCGTCTCGAGTTGACTTGAGTCAAAGTTAGTTATTTCAGTCCCCATCTTTGATAGGTTGTCATGGCGATGTCATATTGTTTTCCCTGACATATGTTTTACAGTCTTTCTCTCGGCTTCTATGCAAGGGGCAAACTGCTGGAGAAAAGTGAAGCACGGGAAGTAACCTTAGAAACTTAGAGACGGCTCATCCACTAGGGGCTGGCTCCAAAACAGAGCAAACCTTCTTTCACTCCCATCTTGAAAAGGCCAACTTTAGAGCAGAAATAAACATGTTTACAGCAGAAATAAACATGTTTTACAGCCTGGTTCAAAACATCATTTCAGGTTTCATACGTCAGGTATACCTTCATGTCAAGTGTGTGTGTGTGTGTGGGGGGGGGGGGGGGGGGGGGGGGAGGGGGGGGGCTCGCCCGCTTGATGTATATATGAATGATGTGAACAGCAAACTCAGAGCGTAGCAGAACAGTTCGTTAATGGGGGTGATTACTGATTAATAAAGAAGAAAAAAACACTTGTGACCAAAAGACATTTTAGTGAATAGATAACAGGAGAAGTTCCACAATGCCCCTTAAATGTTCAAGCTTAGAGGAAAGTAGACGGAGGAACAGATATTCTTGCGTTCAGTCTTCCCTGATAATCTCTTTGAATGCAGTTCTTTCATTTGCTTCTCAATAACATTCTTCTTTTTTTGTACATTGTATGCAGGAGGACAGCTGGAGGGATGTCAGGACCACATCCTCAAAATACTTGTTGCCCATGGTGCTGATGAGGATCCAGTCCATGTCGCCATCCTTGCTGAGGGCCTCAAGATTTTGCCGGGGTGCACAAGGACTGTGAAAGCTTGCTCACTGCTCATTGGACTGACTTATCCCCTGAACTTTGCACACCCTCCCACTTGATGCTACACTGTTGAAGTGCCCCACCCCCCCACCCCACCAAAAAAACAAAACAAAACTCTTACTGGAACTGGATGGACTTAAACTGTCCCAAAGTAAACACCTTGGAGTTGAAGTTGCGTTCCTACATGCATGTCATGACCTGAGAAAAATGTAGCATCATGCATGGACCCTTGTGAAGAAATGCCAGATTTGGCACTGAGTTCCAGTTCGTCTTGGATTACAAGTGGAAGGTTGCCTGTCATAAATGTTTTTCATTTCATTCCTCGAGGACCGACTTTGGACACCCCTAAGCTATTAATCTGGAATTGATTCTGCTGATTATTTGTTTTTCATTAATGTTTAAATTACTTTATTGAAAGTGGACCAGTTGAGAGGGCTGGTTTAAATGTTGAAATTGTGCTGATCTGTGCTTACTGTTTTCTTTTTAAAAAATATTGTCAGAACAGTTAATTATTTTTGACTATTTTTAAAATTGAAAATGAAAAATAAATGTTTTATTGCATTGTAATTTAGTTGTGTGATATTTAATATATATCAAATGTGTAGAATATTGGTTAAATGTATTTGGTCAAATTTATCAAAAGAAAACTGGCAATAATTACCTAATTTTAATTAGTAAGGTAACCTAAAGCAGCCAAGTAAATTAAAATGTCATACACAAGAAAATAATCAATACCAACTCAATTACTTCATAACAGCAAATACAACAAGCATATAAAATTTACTTAAAATTTTTAGTACAATGATGTTGCTGACTATAAAAAACCAAGTAGACTTTACCTAATTCGTTTAAATAGATATAACTTAAAATTTGGATGTAATTAAGTAAATGTTACTTAATTTCTACACAACTGTTATGTTTTATTGAAAGTAAAATTTACTTGATCCTGGCAAGTAAGTGTTACTCAGTATTGCAGCATTAAATTTTACTTAAATAAATTGCATGCAAATACTTACAATAGGTTTTTTAAGTAAATCTTATGAGTCATTTCTTTCAGTGTACCTCTCTTTAACACTACAACAGCATTAGTGATGCAGAGATGCAATGTAGTGGTTGATTTTCATTTATTATCTAAACAGTAACAGTCAGGGAAACAGTCAAATATCAGAATATGTAAAGTGTCATTTCACAATTATTACTGCCTTTTTGGTTCTTGTCTTAAATTCAAGATGAGCTATATAAATTACTATGCAGACTTTATACAGGTCTATAGGCTTTACACGATCAGGATTTTTGGGGCCGATCACCGATCACAGTTTTAAAAAAACGATCACCGATCCGATCATGTGAGGAAGCAAATATATCTATTTAAATAGCTCGTTTACCTGTATTTATACAATTCACTGAGTATCATAAAAAGGATTTTTGTTTCCATTTTTTGTCCTGAACTGAGATGAAAAGGTTAAACATCAACAACCTCTAATGGGCATTCAAGTTTAATCAGGACAAACAAAATCATTTGAGCCAGTGGCAAAAATAACAGTCATCATCATCATTATTTTCTGTACCGCTTATCCAGTTCAGGGTCGCAGGGGTTGCTGGAGCCTATCCCAGCTATTAACAGGCGAGAGGCGGGGTACACCCTGTACAGGTCGCCAGTCTGTCGCAGGGCCAACACAGAGAGACAGACAACCATTCACACTCACATTCATACCTAGGGGCAATTTAGAGTAACCAATTAACCTAGCATGCATGTCTTTGGACTGTGGGAGGAAGCCGGAGTACCCGGAGAGAACCCACGCATACACGGGGAGAACATGCAAACTCCACACAGGAAGGCCACGGTTGGAATTGTTCGAACCCCCTCCCCAGCCGGGAATTGAACCAGTGACCTTCTTACTGTGAGGCTGCGGTGCTAACCACCACGCCACCGTGCAGCCCACATCTGATGATGTCATATCAGTGGTCAAACTAATCGAGTGACTGTTTCCTCGGAAGAACCTCGATGTGAGAACAAACAACCCGCTTTAGCTCATGTAGTCTGGTATCGCTACAGTAGGCTGGAATATATTTGCTGTGGACGCATGCGTCAGCGTCAGGAGCGTTTGTGTACATACTTGCTGCAGCACGTGAGGAGCACGCGGCGGCCGAAGCGCTCGACACTGGAGGTCTCTGCGGTCTGCAGTCCTGTTATTTACAGTCTCTGATGAAGACACGGAGACAAACACTTGTGCTGCAACAGTATAAGGTAAACTGTTGTTTGCGGAAATGCAGGAAATGAGCTGCGTCCTTTCAGTCTAAGAGCTGACATGTTTGCAACCGGCGTTGCCATCCTTTACGTGTGGCGTATTTGGGATTGTAAAAACTTTATTGTCCAGCACATAGTGACAGAACTCACGACAAATCGCCATGAAGACATAAAACACATACTAGTGAGTATGTGTCTATTCTGCTTTGTTTGTTTGCTTGTTTTCTAAGTTTAATTGGTGTAAATGAGAGTTTTACCAGAGCAGATTTAAAATGACAATGACATCATTGATCGGATCGGTGAATGAAAAGTTAAGCAAGTATGTACAGCAAGTATGTACACAAACGCTATGTCCAGCACATAGTGACAGAACTCACGACAAATCGCCATGAAGACATAAAACACATACTAGTGAGTATGTGTCTATTCTGCTTTGTTTGTTTGCTTGTTTTCTAAGTTTAATTGGTGTAAATGAGAGTTTTACCAGAGCAGATTTAAAATGACAATGACGTCATTGATCGGATCGGTGAATGAAAAGTTAAGGACCGATCAGAAAACTAGAAAAAATGTGAAATATCGGCCGATCCGATCAAACCGATCCGATCGGTGGAAAGCCTACAGGTCTAGACAGTTTGCTCACAGGTAAACTTTATCATATTAAAATTTAGAGTTTTATGATTCTGATATATCTACACATTTGTAGTATATTTCGATCAAGTAAATCTATCTCTGTATGTGTAGGCTGAATACAGTGTTAATGCCGGGAGCACACTGTCATTGTTTCAGATATAATGTTGAATGTTATAGTCCGTCAAACTGGCGCAGCTCAAGCCATTTGTTGTTAGCTCTGATGTTTGGTGACCTCTCTTCCTCCAAACAGGAAACCGGTGAAAAGTAACTCCAGTCCTCTTCTCCCCTTTTAAATCATGCCAGATGCTTGAGTACCCGATTATACAGCCACTAAAAACATTTCTTTTGGTCTATATTCTCACTGAAACAAAGACTTGAACTGATCACAGTGGGATCATAGATGCGCAAAATGCCACCGGATGTTACGGTAGATGCCAACATGGCGGAAATACCACGTGATGTACCACCGATGACGCAACCCTCCCATTCCCTATTAACTTCCGCTTGAGACTTCCTGTTTGGACTGGATGTATGGCGGCACCCTTGTCGGCCATTGTAACTGCATGAAGGTACTCTTGGGCTCTAGTGGCCTTTATTTGACAGCAGTCAGACAGGAATGGGGGTAAGAGAGAGTGGGGGAAGACAGCAAATGGTCCAAGACCAGGAATCAAACCTGGGCCAGCTGCACTGAGGACCTGTATCCTCTGTTCATGGGGCAACTGCTCCACCAGTTGAGCTACCCCCCCCCCCCCCCCCCCCCCCCCCCCGCAAGCTAAGTCTTTTGATTCTGTATAGTGTTTTAGGATTTTTTGTGCAGTTGTATGTGCAGTTGTGTTAGACCCCAGGAAGTGCAGCTAATGGGGATCTCAATAAATAAACAATAAGATTTTTTTCAGATTTTCATTTATTTATTTATTCTGTTGAACTAAGTCTGTATAAATGATTAAACTAATTGTGGATTTCTTTATATAATTCATATTTTTCATCATCATAACACAATCTCTCCGGGGATCTTTGACCTTTTCAGACAATGTGCTCAAGATTTGAGGTTTCAAGCCTTATTCATGTTGAGTATGCTAATTATAAAGATGATGGCCCCATAACCAGTAAACAATGAAACACCGTGTTTATCATCTTGTGACTAACAAGCTGCTTCTCCCCATTTTAGGCAAGGCAAGGCAAGTTTATTTGTATAGCACATTTCATGTACAGAACAATTCAAAGTTACATAAAACATTATAAGCAAAAGGGAGAGAAAAAACTATTAGAAGCATGATTCAAAATTAAAAGCATTTAAGATTAAAAAGAGAGAATATAGAGATGTGCGGATTTTAATTTTTGAATAAAATCTACGTAAATGCAGCTGAGAACAGGTGGGTCTTCAGCCTGGATTTAAATAAACTAAGCGTTTCAGCTGATCTGAGACTTTCTGGGAGTTTGTTCCAGACATGTGGGTCTAGTAGGTTCATACTGGGTTAAGAGGTCACTGATGTATTTTGGACCTAAACCATTCAGAGCTTTATAGACCAGCAGCAGAACTTTAAAGTCTATTCTCTGATGGACCGGCAGCCAGTGTAAAGACCTCAGAACTGGACTGATGTGGTCCACTTTTCTGGTCTTTGTGAGAACTCGGGCAGCAGAGTTCTGAATGAGCTGCAGCTGTTTAACTGATTTTTTAGGTAGACCAGTAAAGACGCTGTTACAGTGGTCAAGCCGACTGAGGATCGACTCGTTTTTCCAGATTTTCCTGAGACATCAGATCTTTTATCCTTGAGATGTTCTTCAGGTGATAGTAGGCTGATTTAGTGATCGCTTTGATGTGTTTTTCAAAGTTTAGGTCTGAGTCCTTCACTACACCCAGATTTCTGGGTGTAGTGATAGTTGGTAGTTGGTAGTTTTTAGGTGTATGGACTGAAGTTCTGTGACAACCTGCTGTCGTTTCTCTTTGGCTCCAAAAACAATCACCTCAGTTTTGTTTTTGTTCAGCTGAAGAAAGTTGAGGCACATCCAGTCATTAATCTCATCAATACATTTGCCAAGAGCCTGTAAAGGGCCCCGGTCTCCTGGTAACACTGTAATATAGCTGTGTGTCATCTGTGTAGCAATGGTAACTAATATTGTTGTTCTTTATAGCCTGGGCCAGTGGTAGCATGTAGATATTAAACAGAAGAGGCCCCAGGATAGAGCCCTGGGGAACTCCACAGGTAATTTTTGTCCACTCAGATGTAAAATTACCTACTGACACAAAGTACTTCCTGTTCTTCAAGTGTGTTTTGAACCAGTTTAGTACAGAACTAGAGAGACCCACCCACTTCCCCAGTCATTGGAGTAATATAATGTGGTCAACTGTACCAAATGCAGCACTGAGATCCAGTAAAACCAACACTGACATTTTTCTAGTGTCAGTATTCAGACATATGTCATTCATGACTTTGGTCAGAGCAGTCTCGGTGCTGTGGTGCTGTCTAAAACCTGACTGGAAGACATCATAACAGTAGTTTTCTCTTAAAAAGTCATTTAGCTGGTGAAAAGCTGCTTTTTCAATGATCTTACTTAAAAATGGAAGATTGGAGATCGGCCTGTAGCTGCTCATCTGTGTCTTGTCTAGATTATCCTTTTTTAGCAGAGGTTTGATCACAGCTTTTTTCAGTGTCTGGGAAAACACCTGACGTTAGAGAGGAGTTCACAATCTGAAGCAGATCTGACTCCAAGGTTTTTGAGACCTTTTTTTAAAAAACCAGTGGGCAGAATGTCCAAACAGCAAGAGGCAGAGTTCAGTTGATGCAAGATGTCCTCCAGTTCTTTGCTAGTAATGGGATAAAACTGTGTCATGGTGTGTAGACTTGGTGGACACGATACAAGACCTGAACCTGCTGTTGTTGAACCAACAGCTTGTCTAATAATTTGGATTTTGTCTGTGAAAAATTTGGCAAAGTCATTGCAGGCTTTGGTGGAATAAAATTCAGGTGCTACTGACACAGGAGGGTTTGTTAGCCTGTCGACTGTAGCAAATGAGGCCCGAGCATTATGATCGTTTTTAGTGATGATGTCAGAAAAATACGAATTTCTTGCATTCCTCAGCTGTAAATTATAAAAGTGAAGTTTTTCTTTCTAGATGTCATAATGAACCTGTAGTTTTGTTTTTCTCCATCTGCGCTCGGCTTTCCGACACTCTCTCTTTCCAGTTTTCACCAGTGTGGAATTTCTCCATGGAGACTTTTTCCTTCCAGAGATAACCTTCACCTTAATAGGAGCAATAGAATCCATGACACTCAGCATGTGAGCATTAAAGTTAGTGACCAGCTCATTGACTGAAGCCCCTGACAGTGCAGGTGTTAGAGAGAAGACCTGGTTAAAAATCTCACTGGTGTTTTCAGTTATACACCGTTTTGTTATCACCTCCTTTGAGACATTTGTGTGCACTGAGATAGTACTCTCAAAGAAAACACAGCAGACCAAACTGGTGATGACCAACCTTTGGGTTCATAAGCCAGTGCATGTCAGGGTGACTATCTGGCTTCAACAGACAGCAGCATCATAGCTAAGAATATGTTGTAGTATCATCCATCCATCCATCCATCCATCCATCCTGGCTCTACAATTCCAATTCCAGAGGGGAATGAGCATCATCTGTGAGTGATAGAGGCGGAAATGAAAGAAGAGAAGATTCTTTCTCCTCCTCTTCTTGTTCCTCCCATCAGTCTGAAGCACATTAATTGAGTTTGGATAGATTGGAGATCGATGGTGGGGAGGCCCTCCAATGCTCAGTGGTAAGAGGGATTAAAATTTGAAAATCAATTAGTTTTGTGTCTGAAAAGCCTTACCTCTGCGGGAAAAGAAAATCAATTAAGGAAATTAAAAGTTGAAGGAGCGACAAGAAAGTCATTTCCAACGAGGGTCAGTGCTTTCATCTCTCCCGGAGCTCTGAGTGGCTCAGAGGATGATGTGGGGGCTTCATCTCTGTTCTTTAGAAGATGTTTGCTTTGTGTAGCGGTTCTGTGGAGGTACCTGACCTTTGAACCGTTGGTCTCTGAAGTGCCAGACTCAGACTCACCTGGCTCAGCATGTTGCCATGAAACAAACACACACTGATATAAACCAAAGCCACAAGGAAAACCTCCACAACACCAGAAATATGGAAAGACCAAATCTTGCACTTCTCAGCTTTTTTTATGTAAAATCTCACTGTCAATATTTCTAAATTTTACAATAATCCTTAATTTTCACACATCAAACCTAAACTTTAACCTCTAAGGATTCAGAGCCTCAACTCTTCATGTGGCAAAAAAAAGGGGAAATGCTCCATTTCACAAAGAAGTCATGTGAGTTTATGTCTCAGACTGTCCAGGTTTCAGATAGCTTTTAAGACTGAACAGGTATGGCTTGTTTGGAAGGGCTGCAGGAGAAAAGCTGTCTATTGCATCACTGCAAACGTTTGCAAGGCTGCATCTGAACAAACAACAAGACTTCAGGAACAATGGGCCTGATTCACCAATCTCTTCTTACAAATCTTCAGTTTGTTCTTAAAGCTACAGTTGGTAATCCTGTTCAGAAACACTTTCTGGGTGAAATGGTCCTTCCATCCTGACAGTATCAATTCATCATGTATTCATAAAAAGGAAGGAAAAAAGTCAGACCTCCTGTGAGAGCTGCAGGTCTGTAAAAACTCTGACCAACCCCTGCCATTCACACCGAAAGGCAGGAATTGGTAATTCGCAACATATAGAAAGAACAAATCGATGCCTTTATGTCTCGTCTCTTTCACTGTCCCCCACCTGGTCCCCATGCATTCTGTCTTTCCTGTCCTTTATTACATCTTTTTAGTGTGTTGAAATGCCACCTTATAGCAAGGCTTGCAGTTAGCCAGTCTTCTCTCTGAGAGCAAGTTACTCAAAACCTGTGGTTTTGATGATTTTCCTTCGGTGTAATTTGGATATCTTTTGATTTGCGTGCCCCAATTTCTACACTTCCCATATTTCCCTCTTAAAAACACAAAAGAGAAAACTGATATGAAAGACAATGATCCACCTCGTTCGCACTGATGACCATCATTGACACAAGTTTGGTTGCACACACAGTTGTTCTCAAGTCAAATTGTTGGTCATTGGCCGGCATTGGGCTGCAGAGACTTATACCACATGGGCTGCAAATGAAGGGGGCGTACCACACAACCTGTCACTGTGTCAATGCAAAGTAAAGTTAACTGTGTTGCTCCGCTTAGGTTGAAGATAATTAGCCCATGTTCACAGATTTTGTGTTTTTAGTGCAGGTTTGGCTCTGTAGCTGCTATGGACTGGTCTAAAATTACAACGGGAGGGCTAAGCCCTACTAGCCCACTTATACCAGCTGTCCCTGGTCATTTGGCCGAGAAGGATTGAAAGAAATGAAAGACAAATGAGGTGAAGGAACACGTGGCCGTGACAAGACTATAGAGATCCCCCTGGTTCTTCTTGGTATTTCCTGTCCCGTCAGAAAATGTGTCTCTGCATCACGACACTGAAGCCGTCCGAGTGCACTGGAGTTCAGTGCGTGGGGCGCACTGTGTCATTCAGTCTGTAGTGCACACTATTGTGGCTAAATGCTGACACGAACAGAGCACTTCACTTACCGGAAGTGATGGATTAGCATTGCCTGCTAATGTGAGCTAACTCTACTGAGCCGGTGTAACCGCAGCCTCAAACACATGACCAGATCATAACTGTCATCAAGGAGTGAACAGCTTGGTAGCATGCCACAATAAACATCAGTAATTATTTCTAAATACTTTCATAAACTTAAATCAGTACAATACTGCCTCCCTGCAGCAGGGGTCGCCACCACCGCCATTATTCAGCTCTGAGAGAGCAAGATGCCGTCCGTTTAGTGCGAGAAGCGTGCTTCGTTTTGCACTGCATTTTTGGCTGTTATTAGAGCAGCATCTGGGTTCTTCCAGAGCACTGAATTTTTAGCTTGAATGACAACGTACTAGACACTGAAAAATAATGTTTAAAGTGCTCAAGTGTGTGATTTGAGACACGACCAAATATTTCTGCAGTTATCTTTAATGTAACTGACTGCTGCTGCAATTTTTTCTTGTTAAGGACAAAAAACAAGACGATTCTTCTAAAATGTGTGGGAAGAACTGGAAACCACATCAGTTTGGAAAAGATAAAAAGCTTTTCTAACAACTAATAGTGATCATTTTCTGTCAGAGACAGTTGATATTTACAGATTCGATCCAAACTTAACAACTGTTCATTTAATTTAACAAAAAGAAAACCCTCATAATATCACACTGATTTTAATAACTCTGCAGCCACAGTGGGTTTCTAATGAGCACCACTTCAAACACTCACACAGAGAGTAGATAAAGGACCTCTTATGTCAGCAAGACAGAAAGGAGGGAAAACTCCTCCACTCCTCTCCCAACAAAAGAAGCAAACCGGCTTTGATATCGGTGGAGAGACGTCTCTCAGATGGAAGTAATCTGTGTGAAGACTGAACCATTTCCTGCACTCATCCTGCAGCAGAGGTGAACGGAGAGAATGATGGGATGAAAAGAAGGGCACAATAAGAAGAAAACTCGGGAAGATGAGATGAGAGGGGAGGGAAGGGGGCTGGGAAACTGAGGGTGACAGAGGTGTGTGGGGGGGGGGGGGCTTGGTTGAAATAAAGACAGCAGAGAAGAAAAATCATCTTATCCCAAGTATCTGCACCTGAGAGCAATTTGTCCCAATTTCTGGAGCCTAATCACAGAAACAGTGAAACAGAGTGGCAGTGTTGGCAGCGTTAACCCTAACCCTCTGGAGGGAGTTAGACACGCTGATGATGTCTTCTGGGAAAGCTGCAGGGGTCTTTGAAGAGATACCCAGAGATCCTCCACTCTGCACGCCAGACAGGAGGGGAGGACTCTCATTTCAAACACATTATGTGTGTTTTACTCCACAGGCTCTCTCTTGGTGTGGGCATTCAACATTTTCCTTTTTCTCCTCTTTTTTCTTCTCTCTTCTTGTGGGTAAGAGGGAAATAACTCCACTTTCCTTCTTATCTGTGTCACAAACGCTGCATTAGCTTCTGGACTGAGGCCAAAGCTGGTTGGGTATGATTGCGTTGTAATAAAAGCTGCCCCCAAATTAGATGAGATGATGGAATGAAGGCTTGAGATGGAGGAGGAGGAGGAGGAAGAGGGAGTCTTGCGGTCAGGAGAGTTTGCTTAAAGCGCTGAGCTGTTATTGCAACGGGCGACTCAGGAATGCAACCGCTGAGTCCTCAGACCAAAGAGAGGAACAGCGAGGGGAAAGGAAAGAGAGGAGGGTTGGTGAGCCAGAGTGCAACCAGGCAAACCGCATTATGTCATCAGAGCTCTATGATCTGCTAATAACCAAATCTTATTGAAGAAAAACACTCTGGTTTCAATTTGAGCCCATAAACGGTGTTTGAGATAGAAGTTTTATATCTGGGAATGCTAACAAGCGCTAACAGTCAAAGCACGAGACAGGCTAACAAATCAAGAAACGTCCACATGTCTTAATCATGGTCTCAAAGAGCAGGCTTGTTTATATTTCCCGTTTCATATGTCTAAACATAACTAGGAATAACATGCTGTTACTTCAACATGTGCTCAGCAACTGGAATCTTTGAATGCTGGCAAAAACAGAGACTGCCCTCAAAAAACCATCCCCGCAGCAGTGAATTTTCTACATAAACAGTGAATTCGGGTCAATGTCTGTAGGACAAATGTCACCAGAGGCTTTAAAGCAAAAAGTTTCCCGTTTTAAACTCTGCTTCTGACCCGTTTTGATGGCACATTAACGTTCTTTTTCCACATTTCTGGAGCCATCGTTGCCCTGCAGCATCACTGGACTCAGAAACCATATGCAGAAAGGGGACGAGTCCCCCCCTTCCAGAAACCATGTCAACATATAAAAAACCTGCAGGTTATTTATCACCACTTATTCAACAAGCACGAGGTTGGAACATGAAAAGTAACATTTCTTCTGCTTAGTCCAAAGATCTGCCTCTTTTTCTTTCTGCTTTATCAGCACACCAGTTAAGCTAATAGCCTTGCTAATGATGCTAACAAGCAATATGCAGCAGAGAGGCAGCGACGGGGCAGAGGAGGGAAAAGAGAGAAAGGACAGAGTGGAGGGAAGGAGGGGAAAGAGGAACAGAAATAGAAATCATATCTTTTAGTTTTTTTAAAAGGAAAACATCTGCCAGGATATTTATGTCAAACATCAGCCTGATTCATACTTCATGTACATTATAAATATGTTTTAAAAGAGATATCTGGATCTAGAAATGTAGAAATGTATACAAATTAGGGCTGTCAGTTGTAACGCTAGGGACACACTGCATGCGAAAGTGCGCCGAAGTGCAGCGCGCCGATTTTCTCGTCGACACTGCCCCTATTTCGTCCACATTGGACGTGCACCGTCAGCAGGCAGTCCTGCTTCTCTGCTGTATTTCTACAGCTGATAATTCAACAATGGGTACATCTGCTGTTCTGCTTTCATTCTATTTACAATCAGACAGGCGACATTTCTTTGTGTGAATCCTTCCACTTGCATTTTCAGTAAAGATGAAGACATGATTGACATCTAGGCCTAATTGACCCTTCGCTAAGTCCCGCCCCCCCATGGTTACAGAGCAAAGACTGTATATAATTACTGGACGTAGCATCCGGTCTCGTCTGAATAGAGAAATGTGAAGCAGTTGGGCGGTCTTCCGTCGCCATCTTGCCGTGTCACGTACGCGTCACTCCAGGAAAATACTAAAAGGGCAGTGCGGCCGGGGGCAAATGATTGACAGCTGACCTACTCTGGGCTAAAGGCTAACCGAGCTAGCATGAAACTAAGAGGGGCTAACAAAGATAAGGCTCCTAAGCGGCATGGTTAAGGTAAGACATGCTTAGACTTGCAATTCGCTGACTAAAAACCGCCGTTGTGTAACTCTGCAACAAACTGAGACCTTACTGAGAGCAAAGAAGGAGCTAACTAGGAGCCTCCGGTCGGCAGGCTGGGCTTCCGGTCTGCCGCATGTCAATCATAAGGACACGCCCTTAATTATGTGTAATTTGAAGAATAAATAACATCTAAATGAATAAAAAAATTCACCCCCCTCACAGTTGACATGAAGGTAAACTTGACCTATTAAACCTAAAATGATTTTTTGAACCAGGCTGTAAACATGTTTATTCTGCTGTGAAGTTGGCGTTTTTAACATGGGAGTCTATGGGGATTTGCTCGGTCTTGGAGCCAGCCCCTAGCAGATGAAGGGAAAACTACAAAAAATGTCCATTTCCGGGTGGCATCACCTGCTGGCCACCGGAGGTTGCCGCTAGTTACAGAGGCTAAGTCTGGCAAACTTTCCGTTTTTAGCTAATTTCTACGTACATCAGCATGGATTGCTCAGTGATTTCAGTGAACATATTCTGAAGGAAATTGTGTTAAATTTCTGGAGTTATAGTTGGGAAATATCAGAGGGGGTTAGACAGAGAGGACTGCGGGATGCATCTGAGGAATTCATCATCATTTGTCGATGGTGTAATGTTGATGAAGAGGACGTTAAAATCGTAGCGAAGGCTCAGCGTTCTTACAGAAAGACTCAGAATCTCCACGTCTTGATGATTTATGTCCAGAACAAACGTATAAAAGGAACAACAACAACGTTCTTGCACTGCAGAGTAAGTTAACAGATTGTTTTATTTTAAAGGTGCCATGACATCAAATTTCACTTTTCTGGGGTTTTGGGTGTATAATATGATCTGTTGTGCACTGATGAGGCCATGTGAATGTCCAGAGTGAGAATCAAAGTTCCTGTTTATGGTCTGTCAGCTTTGTCTCTCTGCTCAGAAACGGTTGAATCAGACAGCAGGCTATCATTCTACGTAGTTCTATCATTCTACGTAATTTAATTGCTCCAATAAGAGCACACTATCAAGTAAACAGCCCCCCCCCCCCCCCCTCTCTCTCTCCTAACGGTTTATGCACCGTCCGCTCCCCCCTCCCCTCCCTGTCTGATTCAGCTGCGTGTATGGAGCTAGTAGTACTTCTCTGCAGTCAGGTCTGGGTTTTCAAACAAATGGATTTAATAGAAAACTTCTGCAGCAACACTGAGGGAGGGGGCCACATCCTTGTCATTACCTGTAAGTTTATTTATTTTCTAAACGCTGTCTTGTCTGATAAACGTAGCTCACACTGTCTGAACTGCCCATGTTGCTAACAGTTAGCCTTTAGCAAACTCCGACCGCAGCTTGACCTAGATTCTCCAAATAAGGTCATAGCCAAATAAGGTGTAGCCAATCAAAATGAAGTCAACGTGGTCTCCGGGTAAAGCTCCATATCATCACCGGACCCAACTGTATTACTGAGGAAGTGAGGTCTGGCGTTTCAAAACAATACTCCGCTGTAAAAGCGCCGTTTTTTTTTGGGAGTATTTACATATGCAGTAATGCCAACAACATAAACTAGTTTTTAACTGCTATGTCATCACTCCTTTAAGCTAACTGTCATGTATGACTCCAGTAAGTTCCAGGTATCTGACGTGTTTTAGCCTGTTGATGGATGTTTCCCCCTTGACCAGGATGTTGTTCCCACATCGTGGGTTTGATCAATACATTTAATTTGATTGGGATAGCAGGTACTGGATCTGATCGGGGTAGCAGCTACTGGACTGAAACTGGCAGAGAGGACCGTGTTATGTTTGTCTCTGATTGTCTCCAGCAGATTGGCAACCAACGTGACATACTAGTGTTTATCTGGTGTATCTGTTTAGCCTCTAGCGACACACAGCTGCCTTACTCCATGTTAAAACAAATACAAATACAAAATACAACATCACCCAAACGTTCTGGATATCTGTCATCAGACTTGAGAATCCTGTCTATACCCTGTCTATGCAAGTGAAATTTGCCAGAAAGTCCTTTCCTTAGTTACAGTTGCTAACGTATGATTGGTCAGCGGCAGTTCTGGGGTGGGGCTGGCGAAGGGTCAATTAGATCTATTAAAGAGATCAGGTTTTAAAGCTTATCTGGGTGTTTTTACTTTGAAATGGTTTATTTTGATAGATTTGTCTCGTGTTCCTGCTTATTTTCCTGCCTGGCTTGACAAATTTGGCCACAGCTCACACAGAGAATAGAAAAGAAGCGAAACGATCGCTCCATGCTGCGCGCCGCAGCGCACCCCACAGCGCCTGATGTGATTGACACCTTCTGTTAACAAGGGCACCGAAATGAAACTGCTGCGCTTCGGCGCGCTTCCACATGCAGTGTGTCCCTAGCGCAGTGGTTCTCAAACTGGGGGCGGGCCTCCCAGGGGGAGCTCAGGGCTCTGTCAGGGGGGGCTCAGCCAGGCCTATAGTTTCTGTACTTCCAACAAAAAAATGGGCCTATTCTTTAAAGTAATGAACAAATGATGATTATACTCAAAAGGCATTGCAGTGCATTTTTTCATGTACCTCATGGTAAATGTTTGGGTGCGGGGGGGGGACTTGACATTATAATTTCCAATGAAAGGTGGGCCCTGCAAAAAAAGTTTGAGAACTGCCCTAGCGTAATGCATTCATTTTATTAATTAATTACACTGCAAATGAATGCATTGAATTAGAGCCAATTCAATGCACAAGTATTTTAAATTTGGCCCACTGAATGACCCAGGCAGTGGGTGGCTGTAATGCACCTAAATCTGTTTGCCAACCGCCAATAAATACCAGAAGAAGAAGAAAAGGCAAAGACATGTCAATGAGTCACTTCACAGAACTTCATAGGCTGTGTTGAATCAGGGTTGCATAGAGGACTGTTGTCCTTGAGGACCTTTGTTTCCTACGACTGCTTTAGCAGATATGAGATTAAAACGTGATTAATTAGATTATTCAATTATAAATCCTGTAACTAATTAGATGAATTTTTTTTTAATCGCCTGACGCCTTAATACAAATATTTTTAGTTTAAGTTTGATGCCAGATTTATATTTTATTTTCTGTATCTCTTTGAGTTTGACAGAAAACTAATTTCTGTACATTCAACGTTCAGTTCTGACTGTTCCTGGTAACAGTATATTGAATAACTTATGATATTTCATGTATGTTACATTTAAATATATTTAGTGTTATTACCAATACTTAATACTCTTACTGAGCTTATTTTGAGCTTCAATGCCTTGTAAAACTACTTTAAAGGTGAGAGTCCGAAGTCCCCCCTCGTTTCTCTTTGCAAACAACAGCATTCAAACTGATTCAAACTTAGCCCCCCCCCCCCCCCCCCCCCCCCCCTCAGGCTAATGGTCGCCTCTTTCCTCAAACTATTTAGCTTCAAGCCTCTCCTTCAGAGCTCAACTTGCATTATCTAAAGCTCTCACATTTTCTTCGGTGCATCCGCTGTTTTTTTCTTTCTTTCTTTCTTTTTCCTTCGGGAGTTCGAGTGACTGGCATCTGCTCCAATCATGAGCTTATTCCCACACAGCATCATGTCCATAGCTCTGTCATTGGCTGGTGATATAAACAGAAATCTCCATCCAGAAACGTCCCGAACACAACAAAACAAAGCTAAAGAGTGAATTACAGGCAGGGGGAGAGGGAGTTGCATTCAAACGCACCACTGCACACGAGTAAAGGCCCAAAGGCGCAGTTTGAAACGGATTTCACTCGCACAAGTCTAACGTTTATTTTCACGGGGGGAACTTCATACTATATCTTTAATGGGCTAGTGGCGAGTGGAAATTAGAGCAGGTTGCAAAGAAATTCTGCTATACAAATAAACTTGCCTTGCTACAGTAAATGTGGTCGTAAATGTGGATCATTACCACCTTCCATCTAATACCATAGTTGATATTGCTGGTTGAGCAAAACAAGAGAAGTTGGAAAGGAAAAACGGAAGTGAGAGAAAGGAAGAGAGTGAGAGAGAGAGCAATTTTTTCATGTCCCCGCCAGAAATTACTCACTTTAAGGCAACATTGTGCTTTACAGCACCAAATATATGAACACACTGGCTGTTTTAAATGTGCACTGCGGCTGAATCAGGAAAGAAATCCAAGTGGAAGAAAGAGAAAAAGCAACAGAGCGAGAGATAAGACAATAGTCAACATCAAGCTGACTTTCCTTGGCAGGAGAGCTCTAAGAGAGGGAGATGGGATGCAAAATTTACTCTGAATTGGCAGTCGTTAGGGGGCGCTTAAGTGAGAAAAGGTGCAGAAGTTCATCAGTGTTGCTTTAAAAGCTGCAGTTTGATTGTTTTACTTTTTTTTTTTACATGTTGTAGGTGCTACTGCTGAGATTTTACACTTCATTTTCATCTTAGAACTAGAAAAGCACTTGGAGAGTGCAAGCCTCCTCCAAGCAGTTCAACTGCCTTATTTTTGTGTGTTCTGGATCATAGTATCCTGAATTTCTCTGGATCAACTTTTGAAACATTATAGAACTCCTTGAGATCCTTTCTTGTTATTCTGTCCCAAACACTTGGGCCATTTGTTTGGAGTTGTATTGAAAAATTCCAAAAATGTGGCTTATTAGGGTGATGTTGATGTAAGAATGTTTAGGCGTTGGGGAGGAGGTTTGATGTACACCACGGGGTGTCGGTCAGAACACAGGACTCGCTTGTACAGTTAACTGTCTTTACTGGTCACTCTTGATCACAACAGTAATGCAACAAACGACAGGCTTACAGGTGAGGAATTCCAGGCGAGTTAATGTTAATGCCTGGATGTGAATGTGGTCTATAAACACAGAAATACAAAGCCATGAGGAACATTTGTTCGGCAAATAAACACTTTCAAAGTATTAATTATTACTAATAAATCCCTTACAGTTAGGACTAAACATGCACATGTGTTCAAGGCTAACAGTTACAGTAACTGGCATGTAGCAGGTCAGCTAGCTTAATAGCATAAAAAGGCACATGGTGAAAAAAGGAACACTTCTGAATAAGCAAATCAGCTAAATAACATTAAAGGCTAAATAAACATCCTGTTCAGGCAAAAATACAACTAGTTACTTACAGTTCTTCACAGACGCTCACAGTTCACCATATTCACCTGGCTAGAAGTCTGTCCAACAGTCTTCTCCCCTCGTGCTCTCTGCTGCTCATAAGTTTCATTTCTGCACCCTGACATCATGTGCTCAGTCCTGCACATGCACACTTCTGCCACAAGGGGGCACTCACACTTCATCAACAGCCCTTTCAACATGGCCGACCTCACAATGATAAAGAATCCTTCAAAACATTCCTGGATCACCACCAAAATGTAATGGGTTCGTCCTTGGGCTGAGGCACATGGCTGGTGAAAATTTCAGGTCTATCTGTCCAGGAATTTTTTCTGTAAAGTTGCTGGCAGACAGACGTATGGATGGACAGACGGACAAACCAGTGCTACCGAAAACATTACCTCTTTGGCTGAGGTAATTATCTTTTTTTTTCTCCACAATAAAATAGCCATCTTTGCTTAAGGATATTTAAATACAAGCGCCTACTATTTGGGTCAAAGAACCCGAGCTGACACTAAAACCTGTCAAGCTTCAGCATCTCTACCTGCTGCACCAGCTGAGTGCAGCAGAAAAACACGATTGGATATATTCAGTTTCCACCACCCACTGCACCCAGCTGATTTATCTGCATGCTAACTTCTGTCTGCATAGAAAGACTGATTAAGATGTGTAGCTCGGTTTGAATCAATATATAAGATTAATAAAATAACATTGTCTCTGCCAAGTTTAAATAACACTGCAGCACTGCATCAGGCTGGGTCCAGTTAATGCTGTATAGCTGCTTGGAAGAAGTGGTGAAGCGACAGCACGGTGGCACTCTCTCCCCTTAGACATGTCGATCATCTAATTAGTTTGAACTTGTGACAAACAGAACCAGAAAACGTCCTTAAACAAATCATTCAAAACCAGAGTGAAAGGGAGGGAACTGGGCGGTGCTAGCCTATCCATCACACAAGCTCCGAAGGTCTCTAATTATATGGGGCCAATCAACAGACATAATCCATCAGGCCTCATGTCAGTCCTGGCCAATCACAACACTCCATTATTAACCATCTAAGGCTGCCCAAACCAATGGTGTAAGAGCGTGACGGAGAGGAGAGCGGGCTCGCTGCCAGGGATGCGGGTTTTTAGAGGACGAGGGTTGGAACGAGCCATGACAGCTTTATTCATCTGATGCTTAAACGGCCTCCGCAGAGAGGCAGAGAAATGTCAATGTGGAAAGGATGATTACGAGAGATATTGATCCCCTTTCCTTCCAAAATAAACCCCCCTCTTCCTCCCCAGACCCTGAGACCTAACTATGACAGGAGAGGAAACAGGAGGATGATCTGTACTTGTCAGTCGTCCTCTGACCTCTTGGTTTTCCACTTGCAGATCAGACAATACCTATCCAAGCTTTTCTGGATAAGTCCCACCCAGTCACGGCCAAGATGAACAACAGCATTAAACTGTTGGAAAAAACTACAAGAAATATGAGTAAGAAAGTACTTGTGTCATGGCAGGCCTCTCTGCAAAGTTTAATGAAGCAAAGAGCCATCAGGATTATATTTTGCTAATGGTAATTGCCTGCTCATATTGCTTTTTAAGTATTTCTTTCCGTTCATTAAAAAGCCAGGCAGGCTTAGGCGCACAGCGGTAAAGAAGAAATGACAGAGTCAATGATAGTCCAATTTTAAAAAAAAAAAAAAACCTCTCCGGTGTGGAATTGCTGCGATGTTATCTGCTTCATATAGGCAGGTCAGAACCAAAATTAAACATGCAAATGCAATCATTTCATCATGGTTTTAATAAGGAATACATCCGATCCGGAGCTGCATATAGACTAATCTGGCCAAATGCCACAACTCGACAGTCCACCATCGCTTAGGGAGCGTTTCTGTACGTGTAATAAGGGATTATCACGCTTTCCGGAACTTTCCGTGATCTAGGTGTTTCCTCTTCCGGGCCATTTCAACAATAGGTTAATCCAAAGTCCCTGCTCTGTTATACTTTGTAAATCGGATAAACGCCAACCATACTAAAGTTTAAATTTATTCTTGACTGAAGTGATGCTAAGGAAGAAGTGAATCAAAGCGATCGATTCGCCAGGGTGAAGGGCCGAACTTTATAATAAAACAACGTAGCACGTTTGTTTGTAGCCGGCAGACTACATAGTTGGTGTTACCAGGCTAGCATTAGCCAGCTAGCGTTTGATGACGTGCCTAACTTTGTGCGGCTGAAAACACACAAACATCTGAAAGCGTCTCCTTTCTTGGCAGTGCCCAGTTGTTCCACTGGAAACGGGGAGGGTACAGACACGATTTACAGATGCTTGCGTGTTTTAAGATGCACAAAGTTAGGCACGTCAGCAAACGCTAGCCTGCTAACGCTAGCCTGCTAATGCCAGCTGTTAGCATCATTGAAGTGCTGGCTACAAACAAACGTGCTACGTTGTTTATTATAAAGTTCACCCTTCACTCTGGCGAATCGCTTTGATCCACTTCTTCCTTCGTATCACTTCAGTCGGGAATCCATGAAAATTTAAGTAGGGTTGGCGTTTATTCAATTTACGAAGTGGAACAGAGCAGGGACATTGAACTGGCCCAGAAGAGAAGCAGCTAAATGTTTCAAGTTCCGGAACACGGAAGCGTGATAATCCCACATTAGAACAGATGAGAATCTGACTTTTTTCTTAACAACATGGAGGAAATCTGGAAGGACTGTCACATTCCTGGTTGTTGGAACATCAGAGGAAAACTTTAATGTGGTAATAAGTGAATAAGAAGATCACAGACATTTATTTCATGAAGATTTCTGTCTGTGATAAAAGTGGACGGTGCTGCTCAGTCGACTGATGTCAGTGTTCGTATCGGGGAGGAATACCGGCCAATCAGAGAGTAGAGGAAGAATGATGCTGCCACGGTGGAGGAAACACTGGATTTAATCCCCAACAACAAAAACATGTTAAATTATGGTGAACACCCATTTATCTGACACTTTATTTCACGTACCTATGCTCCCGAAAATGACGCACCGTATAACGTTATCATGTTAGCTAATGCTAACAGAGACAGCATTGGTGTTGCTGCGAGTTAATGACTACTCTGGGAGATATTGTGAAATATAAGGTTATTTGCTCTGATCAGGGCAACGTTGGGACCAGAAAATAAAAATAGTTTAGTCGTCAACACAAACGGATCAGGAAGACGGTGTCCTGCAGCCTTTAGTTTCATCTGCAGGACATGTGAAGGCTACGTGGTCTGTACAGTCCTTAAACAATACCAAAATCCAAATATATTACAAAATAGAATAGTAACGACATTTGAAAGACTTTAGTTTTTTAAATTTTGATAAGTAATCACAAGATGTGCGTTTTATCTTCCAGCGTGGCTTGTCATTAAAGCCAGTTTCCAGAGATGAATAATAGTTTAGTTTAGCTAATGAGTGCTCCGCTGTAAAAAAATAATAGTAATAAAATAAAATAAAATGTCAGAATACTTTAAAGATCTCCAGATAACATACCTATAGGTAATCATTACCTTAGACGACTGTCCAACATTGTAACTCCAGATATTCACGCTGCTTTCCATGTTGGCAGATAGGAGGTAACTGGGATTTGTTCCCCAAGCAATGGAGACGCCGCAAGATGGCACAACACACAAAATGCTCGTCAGATTATGTCATGTCATGTCATTTTCTGTACCGCTTATCCAGTTCAGGGTCACAGGGTTGCTGGAGCCTATCCCAGCTATTATCAGGCGAGAGACGGGGTACATCCTGGACAGGTCGCCAGTCTGTCGCAGGGCTCGTCAGATTAGTCTATAGAAAATACAGCTATTTGAAATTACTTATAGAGTTAAAAATAATTTCAGCTATTAGTTTTGGAAGTGGACCCTGATCCAGAAACTTTTCCTGAAATTAAATCTCTCTGAAAGGAAAAAAATAAACGGCATGAACAGATGTGTGAACACATGGTTACCTCTTTGTTGCCTGTTCTAAGCCACTTTCTTTCCCTTTGTCATCATTGAATCCAAACACACATACATACGCTTCAGATGTCGTGCTGTTTGGTAAACTGGTTTCCTGGTTTCATAAAGTCCCAGTTCTCCACAGCAGCATCGCCACATTTCAGTCCATTTTAGCTCCTTCTCAGTCCAAGTCCAGTAATCAGTACCGACCAGCCACTTCAGGCACGCCAGCATAGAGGATCCAGGACGTGTGGACATGGCCAACCAGCTCAGTCGGCCTCCGTCCAGTCCACTCAGGAGTCAACCTGACACAGAAATGACCCTTTGAGCAGAAACACTGTAACAGAAAGGGAGTTTTTACATGAATTGGCAGCACCGATGAACAGATGTTCTGGTGATTCCATGAGCCAAACACTGGGAGAATTTCAAACTGATATTTCAGAAGAGAAATTTTATTCTGTAAAATGGTGGACGGGTTAAACCACAAATCCCAATATGAGCGTGGTTTCTTCATGCTGCTGACAGCAGCTCATGGCTAAATGTCTGAGCCCAAACACAGCAGGTGTTCAGTGGAAGAGGTTTAGATAAAAGAACCATCATTCTAGGCAAAGCCAAACTTTCCAAATATGGAAAAAAAAAGGGAGCTCTTTTTTTTGTTTTTATGTTAGTTTCAGTCTGTAGAGCAAATATGGGCTTTAACCTTTAAAGGTGCCATATTATGCACATTATTCCCAATCTACCAGAGCAAGAAGCTGGTCCTGAAAAAAATTTGAGCATGAAGACTTAAACAGGACGTTGTTGAAAGGTTTGTCTGACATTTACTCATCTATCCAGACTCCAAACATATTTATTTTCTTTGGCCTTCAACATTAGCTGAAAATAAGTACTGCTCATACCTTGGCATGTTACTTTTGTTACTTCTATTATACAAGATGTTGTTTTTACTCTTTATCTCTTATGTCTTTTATCTTTTTTACTGTTTTACTGGTCTTTTTTATTATTTTTTTCTTTTCCATTTATTTATTTTCTTTTAAATCTAATCCTTCTTTAATTTCATTGATGATTTTATCTGTCAACTGTGGTGCCTGTTTTTATTTAAGTGATGCTGTTAGTATTGCAAAGCACTATGGTCAGCTGAGGCTGTTGGAAATAAATAGGTTTGAATTTGAATTTGAGTATCTTTGTTTCTAGTTCCTCTGGCAAACCTGCAGCAGTGCTACCAGTGGAGCTTAGCTTATAAGCTACATTTGTGTTATCTGCTGGTAAACTTTTATTCTTTTATACAGTTTGACGCAATAAACAGTCACATCATGAAGCTAATCCTGCTTTGATGCTGATTATAGGAAAGATCAACATGTTTTGAATACTGAGTCAGGTTATTGAGCATGTAGCTGCCAGTTAGCGATAGCTGCAGAAACTTTTCTCATCCACACTAATGGACCTGAGATGTGACACCAGCTGTGAGAGTTTCATGAGAAGCAGTGCGGAAGTGAAACGCTACGCAAATTCCATGTAAACATATCTGATATTGAGTTTTAGGACAACCAGACCCAATCTTTTTGACAACTAAAGAAATGCATCCAGCCAGAATTGTCCAGGATTTATTTCTATCTCAGCCTCAAACATGTTTATATCAGAATAATGTTGCATTTCACTCCCCACAACCCCAATTTTGTCATTTACTCTCAGACAACAAGCAACAGGAAAGAAACTTAACGTTCTGACGTTTGTAGTAAGACGTATTGTGTCACTTCCGTGGGCTTTGCTTGGTCTCTTTTTGCTGCACATTGTATTTGATATTATCCACTGTTCGTCTTTTCCACACCATAGAGCAGGTTAACACCTTCCTTCTAATTCACTGTTTCTGGAATCCTTTAGTATGTTACTGTCTGCTATGTTTTATAACAAGTTTTTTCCTAATTGACAAGTTGCATGACATCTTTATTACGTGTCATTACCAAACAGCTTATAGTTTATAGATATTTAAAGACTTTTGAAAATGAAAAATGTCTTGTTGACAGAGATGGAATAACAATAAGAATCAGAAAGATTTCCACTTTAATCACAGAGTACGGTTTTCTTCTTCCTGTTTTTTTCATCATTGATCCGTGGTTGTATTGTGGAGCGTTGCCCCATGGTGAGCAGTTGTTTTAAAGGTGCAGTGTGTAACAAAACCAAAGTCAATGGCAGAAAAATGTGATATATGATTCAAAACTTTGTTTCTATCGATGTGCAATTGCCCCACTACAATAGCTGTTATGTGTTTATTTTCTTACAATGAGTCATTTATATCAACTTGCTGCCGGTACACATACATGGAGGCTGCCATATTTGTGCCACCATTTTTACTATGGTGTCTCTGAATGGACAAAACAACATGAGTGTACTGAGAACCTTCTGAACTTTAAAAATGCTGTACCAGCTTTGTTTAATGGGAGTTAGAGCACTGTTTCGGATGAGTAATACCTAAAAAGACATTAAAGTGAAAACATCTTTTTAATTCACAGTGCTTGGAATTTGAAGTCATTTGAAAAAAAACATTTTTTAAATACCCATCTTGACCACTAGACGTCAGTAATTGACACCATGTTGAAAGAACTCTGGTGTTCACGTTAAAGGCGCTATAGAAGATGTCTCAGTATTTCAGAAAGCAGAGACTGTAAGCAAGTGTTTGAATAGACCTACCTGCTAGAGTCACAGCTCCCTCCCCCGACCACAGAATAATGTGCACGAGCCACGTCAGTGTTTAGCAGACAGCAAGTACAAGTATGAAAAAGTTAAGGAATGCAGAGATGATTGGCAGAAGTTTTTCCAGCACCATTACTTTCACAGCTGATGTACAGTATAATAATATTTATATATTTAAAGTTTTTATGTAATCATAGCACATGGGGTAGTGAACCCAGTTTTACCATTATCAAAAACTGTTCAAACAAACATCTTCTATAGCGCCATTAAGTATAGCCTTGATGGTAAGTTGTTGTGGACAAGAGCACAATTCATTCTTTGTATCGAAAAAATATTAAACCGTGACCTACAATTATCAAACTGCACTGTGAATTTTTTTTTATCGTTGCACCCCTAATATATATGTATATATATATATATATATATATATATATATATACTCATGTCAGCCAGTCAGTCATTTTCTGTACCAATTATCCAGTTCAGGGTCGCGGGGGTTGCTGGAGCCTATCCCAGCTATAATCCAGCGAGAGGCAGGGTACATCCTGGGCAGGTTGCCAGTCTGTCACGGGGCCAACACAGACATGGGAAAAAAAATAAATAAATAAATAAAATATACATATATATATATATATATCTATATATATATATAGATATATATATATAATATATACTGTATAGTAGGGCTGCCAAAAACGATTATTTTGATAATTAAATAGTCACCAATTATTTTGGAAATTAGTCGACTAACCTGATCACATGACAATTGTAGCATATTTACAGTTTCAGTCAAAAGTTTGGACAATTTCTCATTGAATGTGATCGAAAAACATGTCCAAACTTTTGACTTCTTCTGTGTGTGTTAATTTATGTCAATATGCAATTCAAGAATAGCTGTCCAGACAGAAAGACGGACAAGGCAGTGAAAGGTGTATTGGCAATTTTGAGAGGAAAAAAGCTTAAAGACAATAAACAATTAGGCGATTATGAAATTAGTTGTCAACTTTTTTGCTGGTCAACGATTACGTGGCAGTCTGGCAGCCCTACTGTATAGTCCAATATAGTACTATTTATTAGTTTATAAATATTTCATACTAGTGAGGGCTATTCTTGGTACTTTTTTGTACATCTTTTTTTCCAGAAACATAAAACGGTATTTTATAGGGCTAGGTTGTGAAGTGCTAACATGGGTCCAAAGAAATGTTTCAGTCTTATTCCTGAAAAACAAAAGATCTTCTTCAAAACACACTGACTGCAGACAAACTGAGCAGCCAGCAGAAAGGTAGAAATAGTATGGCACCAAGGGTAAACCACTGTGGGTCCTTGAGCAAGGTCCTTAATCTCCACCAACTGCTCCCCAAGTGCCTAGACACGGCAGTCCACTGCTCTCTAGTTAATCTAGAAATGGGTTAAACACAGACACTGAATTTCCCACTTGGGATTAATATAGTATTAAAAAAAAACCTCCAGAGAGAAAAACAAATAAATGAAAGGGAACAGAAGAAAGCCTCATTAAGCTGCAACAATCGCAATACAAAATTCCAACGTCATCCACAAAACTTTACCACGGAGGAGCAAAGGATGAATTAAAGACTAAAGGGAAAGAGATGGAGCAGTTTTGTTTCATCAGCACTAAAAGAGAGAGTTGGCACTGGTCAGTGAGTCGCCTCATTAACTCCCAACCTAACTCTTTGTAGCTGATGCATATTTCACTCAAGAGTAATGTGGAAGATAGAAATTTCGTCCTCCCTTTTCCTGCTCCTTTTCTTCTATGTTCCATCCATCATTTATGTCATCTCTTAAATTGCAGATTAAGTGCAGATAAAGATCTCTGAGCTGTTGTAGAGCTTTACATTTTATCACGGGTAGAGTCATGGCATGTACTGTGTGGATCCATGTGTGTGATGTACTTCAGTGTAGAAGCTCCAGAGAGTGTGCTGGGATTGCCAACCGGGTCAGTGGTCAGCTTCCCCTAAGACAAGCCTGGATAATCAGAATCTAAATACACACCGACATGAGGTCAGCACTATAAAATATCTGCACTGGTCCACAGATAAAATGCAGCAATGTGGGAGCACCACAAAGAAATCATTTGTTTGTTGGTTTTACTGGAAAAGGTTGACTTTTTAAACTTATCTCTTTTTACTCTGGGCTGGACCAGGGTCACACTTTTGTCTTTGCCCTGGCTCTGTAAGGTCAGTGTTGGTTTTTGGCAGCCATCTGAGATTTACAGTGTGTTCAGACCAACTGCGATTTGGGCATCAAGGGTGTCAGGTTTACATGCAAAGTCAGGATGGGTCTAGGATGGGTCGAAAACCCTGCGGCACGTTCCGCGCGTTGGGCGTGGCGCGTCTAGGGGCGTTACGCACGTCAAGTTTTGAGATTTTCAGGGTTCGATGCACGTTACGCGTGTCAAGGGGGGCAGACGCCGGAGTCAACCAATCAGTGGTGCAGTGGCAATGGTGGGAAACACCAAGAAGAACCAAGTGAATCTCCTCTCTCCTTCTGAAGGCAGAGAAGCAGAGCCAGTTTTGCCACTAAGCAGACTAAGCGACTACTTCGGGCCCCACAGCACTAGAGGGCCCCCTAAGGAAGTAGTTTGTCTGAATGGGTGCTTTATTAAGGTGAAGAGGAATTATTCATCTGGGGCAGAAAAAGAAAGAAGGCTAAAGAAGCAGCTGGCAAGGACAAGGTGATTTATTTTGCTAAAATACTGTAATGTCAGGTATTAGTCTGGTGTCAGTGATAATGAAGATGTTTAGACTAGACATGTCACAGCAATTTTTGAAAACAGAAGTTGATTTAGCAGGTTAAGTAATTGGTTGGGTACTGTTAAGCAAAGAAGTTGTAGCTCAAGTTAGTGGCAGGTTTGCAACCACAGTGTAAAAAACAAAGTCGTTCCTTATTTAGTAATTAAACGCCCCGACCCAACATTTTATTGGTTCAGTAGTGTTGGTCCATATAATATGAGACCATATTGTGTCTTGTACTGGTTCAACAAACAGTTCCAGTCTGTCACATCCATATAAAGGGAGTGAAGAGGGCAGAATGAATGGGCCTCTCTATACGACATCATCTGCAGCAAAACGCCGTAATTTCACCAATACTTTAAGTAGAATGAATAAATCAATGAGTACTTTTGTCGTGTAAGTTCAGATTTCGCTTTCCATTAGTTCTTGGGGGGGGGGGTTCTCCATGTTCCAGTGGCTGCACGCTCCCACTGACGCATGCTCCACAAGCATAGCTGAGAGAGCAGCTAGCAAGCCAGACAACAACAAGCCGCAGTCCTTGAAACTCTGAACTAACAGCAAATTAACAGCACTGTTACTGGTGTCAATATATTTTACTTAGTATGTTCCTAGAGTGTTTTGAATAAGTTAATACACGTTATATTTTGACTTAAGTTGTTGCATCTACCCAAAAACTTTGTTCATGGCATGAAGGGGTAGGGCCCCCAAAATTAATTCTGCTTAAGGCCCCCGGAAGTCTAGAGCTGGCTCTGCAGAGGAGGATAAACTGTGATCTGCAGCTGGTCCCATTTTTTGAACGGCGGTTTGATGACCTGCTGTGCCAATGGGATTTACTGGGCTTAATGCTGTCCTGCATCGGGACAGCGGGTTGTTAAACTGGGATGGATCAGAAAGCTGAAAGTGCCCCTCGCCAGCGCGCAGCTCCTGGAGTAAATGGTGAAACTCATCACAATCAGAACACCTGGAATCATCTGGTGAACCCAGACAGAGCACAGACACCCTACAACGATCGTTCCCTAGCTTTGTTATCACAAAGCCGAGCCCTCTCTCTCTACTGCATCAGCCATGATGCAGACAGACCGGTGACAGGGGAAAAAAAAGGAGACGCACCTCCAGACGCGTGTCGAGCGCGCCTTGGCTGGACATCCCTCTATGCACGTCAGGGGTGTCAAGACGCTGAGAATCAAGTGTCTAACTTTTTATTGACCCAGCGTCCAACTTTAGGCATCAGGTACATTTTTGACGCCCAAATCACGTTTGGTTTGAGCACACCGTTAGTCATAGGTTTAGTCTTTTGACAAAAATGCTCATTAGTTTTAGCTACAGATTTGGGCATGAGAAATTTCCCCTTTCAGCCACTTACCAGCCACTTGTCTGCTAATTCAACCGCATAGAGAAACGCCTGTGTGCCCAGGGGAAACGATTTCAGAGCATAAATGAATGTCCGGAACAAGAACATTTTCACACGCCAAGTTTGGACACCGTGCGTGATGACGTATTCGAGAGACAAATTGTTCAGCCAGTGATAGTGCAGTAATAGTGCACTACCACTGCACTACTTCTGGCAAAAAAGGAGGAACTTTTTCATGCCCAGATCTGTACATTTTAGTAATTTCTATATGTGATAGTTTTATTTGACAAATTCAAAAAGATTGTAGACTAGTTTTGTCAGTTTTAGTAAAAAAAAAAAAAAAAAAAAAAGTATTAGTCTTTTAAAAAATTTAATTAGGTAAATATGTAGGCAGTTGGACATTGGAATTAAAGGTTGAATCTGGAAAATTTTATTAAAAGCTACATTAAATTATCTAGAAGCAGGATTAATTCTGTCTCCTGAATAAACATTTAACAAACATTTGTTTGCATTTTATAACTTTTGGGCTGCAAACAGACACATACACACACATATCCTTGTACTTATATCTTAGTGAGGACAGTCATGCATTCCCAACCCCTAACCATCACAACCCATTGCCTAAATTTAACCCTGCTTGCCTCAACCCGAACCATTAAGTTATGGTAACCTAACCTTAATTCTTTATCTTGACCCTCAAAAAGGGGCGTTGAGTGAGGATCGGCCAAAATGTCCTCACTTTCTAAAATTGACCTCACTTTGTTCGTTAATGCAAAATGGTCCTCACAATGAAGCAAGTGCACACACGCACACACACACATAAATGATCTGTTCATGCAGTGTGTCTTTTATATGGGGGATTATCACGCTTCCCTGTTCCGAACTTCCGGTTTGAAACACTTAGACCGCCCACTTCCGGCCCAGTTCAATGTTCCTGCCTTACTTCGTAAATAACGTAAATAAACGCCAACCCTACTTAAATTTTCACGGATTCCAGACTGAAGTGATACTAAGGAAAAAGTGGATCAAAGCGATTCTCCAGAGTGAAGGGCCAAACTTTATAATAAAACAACGTAGCATGTTTGTTTGTAGCCGGTGGGGCACAACACTGGCATGCTAGCATTAGCCAGCTAGCGTTCACCGACGTGCTTAACTTTGTGCGTCTTAAAAAAAGCCGGGAGGGAAAAAGAGAGAAAGGTGGCTGGCTAATGCTAGCATGCTGTGAAGTGCCGGTGTCGTGCGGTGTTGTGCCCCACCGGCTACAAACAAACGTGTGTTGTTTTATTATAAAGTTCAGCCCTTCACCGCGGCGAATCGATTGCTTTGATCCACTTCTTCCTTAGTATCACTTCAGTCTGGAATGAAAACTTAAGTATGTTTGGAGTTTATCTGATTTAAACAGTATAACAGTGCAGGAACGGCTGTTGTTAACATGGCCCGGAAGAGGAAATGCCCAAATACCGCGAAGTTCCGATAAGCGTGATAATCCCCTATTGTTATAATTTATATTATATTTCTAATTAAATTTAAAATAAACTAAAATCACATACAAAAAGTCAACCTTTTGACAACATACATGTATAAACCAGCACACTTGTACACACACACACACATCACTTCTCACTTGCCCTGTAGGCTTGTTGAAAGGCAGTTTGCAGAAAATGAGTCGGGTTAAATCTGTTTTCCTTTGTGGTTGTTCTCACCACGGCTGTGGAGTCAGAGCTTCTGTGCAGGAGCATGAACAAGACAGAAATGATGAAAACACTGTTGCTGTACGGCTTCTGCTCTTTCTTTCATTTACCCACTTTCTCCGTCATCTGTTTGCCAGCCTGAAGCCAGCAGCAGCATCATTCATCTACTCTACTTATTACTCCTCATTTCTGCTGTCGTCCTGCTTCTTCTACTGTAATGTTTTATTCAGATTGAGTTTATTTTTAAATTTAGAGCGAAGTAAAAAGAAAAGACTGTATTATAAGTGAGTTAAAGAGTTACTCATATTAAACTTGTTTCTCTATGTCGCTTTGGAGAAGAACAAGCACAACAATAACATAATGTTCCTTTGTAAATCCAACATGAGAAATTAATTACAGTTTCCAAAACGGTTGGGACAGTGTGAAATGTAAAGAAAAACACAATATAATGATTTGCAAGTCTCGTGTTCCCAAGAACATATACTGAAATATTTTACCATTTCATGGAAAAAATGAGCTCATTTTAAATTTGATGGATGAAATCAAATTGACATCTAAACATGTCAGCTGGAATCCCTGGAAAGATGAAATATCTAAAGATGTAAAGGTACCCAATTTTATTAATAGTCTTTAAATCATGAAAGGAAACGGTTGATGGAAATGACCTCAAACATTTGTAAAATGAAAAGTACTTCATTAATTTCTAAAAGAAAATTGGAATAATATTATTAATGCTAAATAATTCAATAATTCATTGTTTTCCAGACAAATGGCAGTTATTTCAAATCATTTTTCCCACTGATGGTCACATATATGTGGGCTCTCACTGTACTAAAGTTGTACATGCTGTACATGCTCTTACTTTGTAAAAGAAAAGAAAAAGAAATGCTAAATTTCACTGTACTGTGTGTCTTACAAGAGGGGTTCAATTATAGAACTGACAAACAATAAGAAAATGTATACATGTGATAAAAGATGATCTTATAAGATGTATGCCAATTAATGAAGCGTATTGAAAGCATTCTATGTTGCATACTATGATTTATTTCGAGAGCAATTCATTATTGTGTACTTTGTACTCCATTTGGGGGAGCGTAGTGGTAATGTTGCGGGCTTTGGCGCGGTAGATCCGGGTTTGAGTCCCCCACACAGCACTCAGGTGAACCACTGTGGACCCTTGAAGAAAGTCCTCAACCCCCACCAATTGCTCCCCAGCACCTTAAATAGCAGCCCACTGCTCTCAGGCTCAACCTGACAAGGGTTAAATGCAGAGAATGAATTCCCTTATGGGCTCTATGCACAACTCCACTTCTTCCTGAACTTGAGGTAGCTCCTTTGTTTCCTGTCTTTCATTACTGGATGAACTGATTAATCCAGGTGTGTCTGACCTCAGTAACTGTCCGGACACACCTGGATTAATCAGTTTGTAATGAAAGACAGGAACCAAAGGAGCTACCGTAAGTTCAGGAAGTAGTGGAGTCGTGCATAGAGCCCATTGGCACACTAACTGGGGTTAATAAAGTATATCTTTTTTTCTTTTTTTTGTGTAATGTGCTGGAATAGCCCTATGCAATGCTGTAAAATTCTCTATATTTAATAGTGACGTGTCACGCTCAGAAGAGCCGGCTCTGAGAGTCGATGCTTTGCAGGGAATCAGAAGAGCCGGCTCACTTTTTTTTTTTTTTAGGAGATCTTTGCTAAACTTTCTTTTGATTGACCACTTTGAAGACCACACAGCCAGTAAATAGGACCAGATCACTGATATTAATAACATTAATATTAAGAAAAAAGATATTAAAGGGGCTAAAAGCTATTTTCCACTGCTTGGTGTGCTGTTATATAGCACGCAAAACAAAGTGTGTCATGGTGGACAGTTTTTTTTAGTTTCATACTTCATCTTTTTCCTCTGTTTCTCAAGGCAACTCACGGACCAGATTTTTGTGCAACTGGTCAGACATTTGAGCTGTTTGAATAATGAAAGTGGAGTCACACAACCATAGTATACGCTCACATGAGGCATGTAAAAACGCAAACACCGCCTAATGTACACTGCTCCAAGCTACAGACAAAGACGGGTCAGCTGTTCAATCCGCATATATACCCCTCCCTGCAGATCAGAAAGCAGCTTTCAGAGTACGCAACAATCATTATTAACTTTTTTTTAAAGTGGCAAAGATCTTGCTTTGGAGTACGCAGTAGTATACTGTAGTAGTAGCCGATGGCTGCGGACGAGCCAGAACACCTGACTATATTGTACTAAACTAATGGCAAATTCTATCTGGCCTACAAGGCAGAGATTCCCATGCATGAACATACATGCAAGGGCAGACCACCCTTATAAACAAGAGGCTCGATATCAACAGAGATGGTGTGTGACATCATGCTGTGTTCCAGATGGAATTACACATCTAGAGCCTCTCATTGCAAATGTTTAAATCCTTCAACCCGGAAATGAATAATTTTCACTTATTGCTTCTTTAATGGGGCAAGAAAGTCTGAAACTAACGACTGATCATTTCTATGAGTTTTAAGGGTCTGTTACGCTGTGTTCAGACCATAGACCATTAATACAGAGGGACAAACTTTTCACTACGTCACCCATTGGTTTCTGAAGAGCTAGAAGTGAAGCCAGTTGGGTGTGTCCCACCGTCGCCATCTTGCAAGGCAAGGCCACTCCGAGCTGCGGGGCAAATGATTGACAGGTGACGTACTTTGGGCTAAATGCTAACTCGAAAATTCCAAAATTTGGTAATTTCAAGATTACATAACATCTAAATGGATGAGATATAAAAAGATCTCGCCCCGCCCCCCTCCTAGTGGATGAAGGGAGAATAACAAAAAATTACTTCTTCTGGGTAGCCACATAGTTGGCCACTGGAGGTTGCTGCTTGGTTCAGACCAAACGTGACGTGGGCGTCAAAAACGCACCTGACGCCAAAAGTTGGACGCTGGGTCGCCAAGAAGGCAGACACTTGATTTCCAGTGTCAAGACCTCCTTGACGCGCATCGAGATTTTCAGTGTTGACGACTTTGACGGACGTCGAGGGCAGAGTTTCTGGTCTGTTTGAAAAATGTCAGATGCAATAGAAGAGTGGCTGGGCTTGATTTGATAAATAAAGCTACAGTAGGGAACGTCATCGCAGGGCGTCTCTGTGCCGTGTCTGGGTTCAACAGATAATTCAGAGGCATTCTGAGTTTGATGAGTTTCACCATCATTCCAGGAGCTGCACGCTGACGATGGGTGCTTTCTGCTTTTGTTGTCAGTTTAAGGATCTGCTGATCTGCACCGAGACAGCATCATAAGCCCATTAAATCCCATCTGCACAGCAGATCATCCAACAGCTGTTTGGAAACCAGGACCGGACGCAAATCACAGTTTATCCTCCACGGTCCTCATAGGCCTCATTTACACTGTCAGTGAAATGTGACCCAATTCCGATTTTTTGCTCTTATGTGACTGCAATCCGATCTGGTTTTTGACAATGTACACAGGTAAAAGACGCATGCATTTGGATCTGTTGAGATCGGATACAGGCCTCATTCATATGTGGAAATAAATCTGATATGAATCAGATATGTGACAATGCGACTGCAGTGTAAGCAGGCAGATTGGATCTTCTTACACATTGCGTTCCACACGTCGTTAAATCTGCGACAATTTAGCTTATTTTTGGCGCACTATGAAGATGTGAGCAGTAGTTAAATGCGAGAATGGAGGCCCGACAGAGAAAGAGAGATGAGGAAGGAAATTGGTGTGGGAGGCAATCACCATTCCGACATTCCTCCACTCCGACATGGGTTCCCAATTGTCGAAATGGCAAATGTCTCATTATTTCAACCGTTTTTTCATTCTATGGTCGGAATGATGGTATTTAAAAAAAATTAAAAAAAACATCCCACCATTCTTACGATTCTTTTAAAGCCTTCCCCCTCCCCCGGCATTCGATTTTTTTAGATGCTTTTACAGGAGACGGACTCCACAACCTCGCAAACCAACTTAGTCTGTTACTAAAATGAAATGGGAAATATAATCCGCCTCCACGTATTGATGTAACTGGTCTGAAACATGTTAGATTCATGTCTGAATCTCAGGGATCCCTGACTGGAAGCAGAAACACAGTCTGTCACCGGAACAAAGTCTCCACAGATTTGTGCGTCTTCATGCCCACTGGCATCATAATGCAACATTACTAACTGCATTTACAGATTTAAATGACAGCGCTGCAGGTGACACCTGAAGTCACTGACTAATTCCAGCCAAAACATGTGAATGATGTCCATCCTCCTCCATGCTGTACAGGGAAGCGCCTTTACGCATTAAGCACGTCACACAAAACTCTTTTATCTCCAGACACGTTGCGGGTCATCCAGGCTCAGTGAAATATTGGTCCAGAATGAAGCTGCATCATCCAGATTAACGAGCTCCATCAGAACTGTTTAAAAATCTGATTTTAGAAGCTAAAACTTCATTTTGGAAATTAATCAGTACACAATTAAAGAAATCACCAGCATGCTCGCTCTCAGCATAATTTAAAAAGCAGCAGGAAACGATTGAAGCCCACAGAACTGTTAATTATATCTAAATCTTTTGGCATTTTTTTTTTTTTTTACCCACATTTTAGATCAGTAATCTAACTATTTCCCACCATTGTATCCATCTGGTATCCTTTTGTCCATTTTTATGCAAGCGCTTGATACGGGTAGCCTACAGTTTTGTAAACACTAGGTACGCATGCGGAGTGTTTCAAATGACAGGATGGTGTAATTGGAAAAATTCCGATATGGGTCACATTGTAAAATATGTGTAACCACAGATTTTAAAAAATCGGATTTAGGCATGAAATCCGATCTGGGCATTAAGAACTGACAGTGTAAATGTAGCCATAGAGTGAAGAGATGCCCCTGGTTCTTCTTGGTATTTTCCATCCAATCAGAAAATGTGTCTCTGCATCACAACACTGAGTCACTCTGATTGGTTAAAGGGACTAGAGGCAGGAATTTTAAAAACAAACAAACATGCATGTCCATTTTTTTAATACTAATGGGTGATGAAGCGCTAAATACCAAAAACAACGTTTCCACCCACGTTTCTCTCCGTTGCCTTAAACAGGCTGTGTGCTGCAAAATGCGCTGCAATTCAGTGTCCGAATTTCCCGCACTGCCCCGCGGAAGTGACGTCAAATGACGCTGCATCCGCAGTTTCGATACAGGAAGAAGACAATCGTGGTAAATTCAAACACTGTAAGCGATAGTTATGGATTCTTCTGACGTCAGCAAACGATCCAGATCAACTGAAAGACACTAAAAAGTGTAACTACCAAGAAAAAGCTTAGTAAACAACATTATAGCTTCAGTTTGTGCACGCTCCCATGACGGCTTGACTCGTTGCTGCAGTTACCTGAAGCGCCAGTCGCGAGTTTCGTTTCTTAATCTTGCCTCAAGTCCCTTTAATGCCCTGCATCAAGGCGGCAAAGTTCAGATATCCCAACTGCTGCGCTTGCCTCGTCCGACGCGATGCTCAAAATCTCAAAACGCGCCATGCATGACATGCAAAATGCATCAAGACACGACACGTGAAAGACACCACAGACTTCTCAATACCTCCTGGGGACGTGTCGGCCATTGACTTTACATGTAAACCTGACGCCAAATCGTGTTTGGTCTGAACACACCGCTAGTTTTTGCATGTTACTCTGAGACGGATATGATGCACAGTGCCGATGATGAAGGTTATGAATCTGATACTGACCTTATAAACCAGCAGCTATCATACACACACACACGCACACACACAATGATCACAAACAACAGTTTCAAAACTTCTTCATGATCCAGAACTCTGTGTCATCCTCATCACACTCACTTTTCATCAATAGTATGTGTGTGTGGGCAACATGTCTGCTCAGTGAAGCAGATGGTGATGGAGTGAACCCAGTGGAGGGAAAGAAGGAGTGTTTGGAGTCTCGTCTGGAGGAGTTTATACTTTATGTCCCTCCAAATTGGAGCCGTTGGCAGTTCCCAGACATGCTCATACATACGTGGCAGCAGATCAGTCTCCTCTCTCCTCACAGGCTTCTCGTCTCTGTCATTACATATTGAAATCTAAAACTTGAGAATGTCCCATTTGCATGTGTCACTGCACATGAACTTTTTTCTGAGTGAACGTACACGTCGAGCTCAGGGGAAAGAGAGCGTAACAAGAAAGCTGCTCCGACGAGTCGCTTCATGTCTCTCCAAACTGGAACACTTGACTCCAAAATGTCGGCTGGTTTTTATTTCTGTGTAGATGAATGCAGTTGGAAAGTGAGCGTTGGTTTCCTCTACCAGTCTGCTCTTACTGGGACATGGCAGAGTGCTGCAGGATGCTGCTACTAGTGATGATGGTGATGATGGGGGGTGCATTGTGAGCCTGATTGACCGCCTTCCTCACAATCAACATTTCCTGATTTGGTCGTTAACAATCAAACATACTTTCTTATTATTTTGGCTTTGGCATCCACTTTTAAAGCATCTTAATGGTATTTAGATTCTGTCTTTTCGTTTCTGCTCATTAAAGTGTGTTTATTTAAACTGTTCCTCACATACTGAACTTCCTGCAGCATTATGGTCTGGCCTGCTCCGACATTTCCTATTTCTGTAACTGCTTTCATCGTCTCAGTCAGATGTCTAGCAAAAGGGGAAAACAGTGTGCTACTCTGTCCAAACAACTACTGCAGAGATGAACGACTTCTGATGTTTCTTCTTCTGTGTTGGAGACGGAAATCTGAATAAGGAACAAAACAGGATGAAGTCAGTTTGACTTTGTGCAAAAGTGTTGTTTTTAAAAGTGTTTTACTGTTAAAATTCTAAATACGATAAATAAAGTATTTTGTACAATTTCGATTCATAAAAATCAGTATGCGGAGCTCACGTAGAGGAAATGTTTTCTAATAGTTAGCTGAAAATTTGGTGTTTTAAAATCTGCACGTGCGTCTGATAACAGATTAGATCAGTTCATCCAGCTGAAATTCTTCACCTCACAACCCTCCCTAGTCACTTCAGGTGTGCCTCAGGGCTCCATCCTGGGGCCCCTCCTCTTCATCATTTACCTTCTTCCACTTGGCAATGTCTTCCGTAAATATGGTGTTCAGTTCCACTGCTTCGCGGATGATACCCATCCCGGATTCCAGGAAATTCAGATCCACCTTCAAAATCCTCCTCCATACCTTCAAGGCCATCCACAATCTCTCCCCCCCCCCATTTGTCTGAGCTCATCCAGATCGCCACTCAGGTCCTCCTCCCTCCACCTCACCGTTCCTTCCGTCCAGAGCTTTCAGTCGCTCTGTCCCCAGACTCTGGAACTCCCCCCCCCGACATCAGAAACACCGACAGCTTCTCCCTTTTCAAATCCAGACTTAAAACCCATCTGTTTAAAACTGCTTATAATCTATTGTATTTTTGTGTTTGTTTTATTGTCTTGTTGTAAAGTGACCTTGGGTGCTTTGAAAGGCGCTATCAACTAAAATGTATTATTGTTATTATTATCGTTATTATCATAGATTCAAAGTTGTGTGAAATTTATCGATACTTACACTGATACTACAACGTAATTTAGAATAGGCAATAAAGAAATTACAAGATGTTAATAGATCCGGTGGTGGAGAACATTTGTTCAGACGGTGTTGAAGAGGCCTGGACGTAAAAGTAGGTGAAGGACAGCTGTGAAAATAAGGAAAGTGTGTCTGTCTTATTCCATCGCCATGATTACGAGACAGTGTTGGGATTACACAATGGTTAGGTAGATGTTCAAAAAGTATCAACAAGAGTATCTTAACAGCACCCTGGTATCGTTAAGATTGGGAACCGGTACCAAACAACACCCGGTACTCTGAATACATCCCTCGTGTAATTTGACGTCTCTGTGTGGCTGAATAAATGAGACCATTGCAAAAAACGACCAAGATGCAAGACATGCTGAAAGAAAAAAAAAAGAAGAAGTAAACACATTAAATCTAGTTTCAGAAGAAACTAAAGCTGTTTTCACATTCAAGAAAAGTTTGTAAATGAGCTGGCTTAGTAGTAAAAGCTGTAATTCCTCTCCTGAACGCAACTTACACCTCATCGCTGTGAGGTGTGAGGTTCAGTCCTGCAGCAGCTGATGAGTTCATCACCGTTTTCATCAATCATAGCTTCAACTACCTGCTGTCCCGCTGGGAAATATGGAGGAAAAATGCAGATTACAGGCCCAGAGATGGAGTGGTGACCTGTCCAGGTGTTCCCTGTCCTCACTTCTCTGCAGGTAGCTTGGGTTAGTGCAGGACAACTATTAAAAAAAAATCAGTTTAGTTTTAAAAGTGCACTGTGTAACTTTCCTACCTTGAAACTGAGTTTCTGTCTCATTTGATGGCACAGTGACATCTATTATTTGCATTTCTGGAGCTGTCGCTGTCCAGCGGCGTCCCGAGGCTGAAAAACTACTTCACAACATTTGCTTCTGGGACACTGTGTGGTATTAAAGCTGAGCTCTTCTTTAGACACTGTGTCAAACATCAGCAACTGGATACAACACTTAACACATTGTAGATACACAGTGGCTGATTCAGCAAGAAAAAGGCAAAAAGCAAGAGGATATCACTGAAGGAAGAAAAGAAAAGCGAGAACAAGAGACAAAACAAAAGATAAGACAAGAATTAACATCAGACTGATGTTTTGTAGCTGGAGAAAGTTAAAGTACAGGTGGGATACAAGATGTTCTGTAGTGCATCTTTAAAACACTTATTTCTAAAAAGAAATACTCTAATCCATATGATTATTGTTTAACACAACTAAAAGCTTTGCAGTAAAAGCTCCCTGTGTCACATCTGTCCACTGCACAACCATAAGCATGTATTTTGTTGTTAAAATGTTGTGTGAGAGGAACTTCAAAATAAAGCCATTTTCATCATAAGAATGAGTTTGATGTCGATATTTGGTCGATATTGGGTGTTTGGATTGATTTACAATCAATAATCGTCGATGAATTGTTACACCCCTACTATTCCACAGCAGCAGTTAGAATATTTATCATATAGCCCAACTTAAACATTGTAATCAAACCAAATAACAAGGATAAAAATTTGGCGATTTGTAAGTTAAAAGTTCAAAAGGATCAACTGAGACAGAAGTTAACTGCAGAATGTCCTGAATTTGTTTTACATTATATTTAGTAATTTATATTTTTGGTGTAATTATATAGTTTTCTTTTTCTTGGCAGGGGTGCTTTTAGAGGCCTGAAGTATTTGGCTTCTATTTCTCCTGTGCACGTTACATGTATTATTACATCATTTTTAAAAGTTTATTGTTATATTCTTTACTGTTGTTTTGTTGTTGCTGTATTTTTGGTCTGTTTTATTTCTTATATGTTTTTCTGTTCTTTTAAAAATATCTTATAAGTGTTACTATTGTGTGCTAAATAAATAAATCAAATAAATGTCTAAAGCTGCAGACGACTCACAACCCATCTTGATGTGTGTCGCTGCTATTTTTCTCATCATGTAGGCTTGGTAAAACACAAACAATAACAATTAGGCTGTCTGGGAACTTGTAGGCCAGAGAAAGGTTAAGAGCTGAGGACTTTACAGTCATCTGTCACTGCAGCAGTAAAAGTCTGTTTCTGGGTGAAGAAATAAAGGTCTCCTTGTAAAAGCAGCCATTTTCAGCTGAAGCCAAAGAACCTCAGTGGGAAAGCCATCGTTAGAGAGACTGTGTTACACATGTCAGCACTCCGGGACATGTTGCATATCAAGTGAGGAGAATGAGTTTGCTTTTCTTGCTCTCTGCCCTCGCTGAGCTGTTACTTTCTCTGGGGTATGCGAGGAAACAAGAAAAGTCTTCACTGCAAAATCACAGAACAAATGCGCTTTCTGTAACCTTTACGCAATCTGAATGAACAATAAAAGAAAATATGCGGTCTTGTTACGTCTGCTGGCCACACAGAGACAGGAAAAGGCTGAGCATCATTTTAAAAACACACAAGGACGTGATGCTGATGTCTAAATGATGGAGACGACAGCAGAGCCTGGTTCTGAGGCCAAAGGTCAGACAGGAAGTGATGCTGTCGCTGACAAACATGACGACAGAAATAAAGCAAACCTTTCTGAAAGCGAAGCCAGACACCCAATATTCTGCTTTGTATCCACCAATGTGATATTAAAAAAGTTTTTCCAGCTACTGAACATGAAAATAATTCCTAGAAGAACTGTCAGAATTTTGTCAAACTTGTACTGTGGAGATATCAATCTATGGGGGGGTTGGTGGATGCCTCCATTTGCTGCTAAGTAGATGAGACAGATCCCTGTAAAGGTTTTTTTTTTTTTCTGCAGGGATACAACTTTTCTAACTGCTTGGTGACATGCTTTACTCCGTTATGGGAAATGTGAAACGTAGAACAGACAGGAGGCAGGATTGATATACTATTATTAAAATTATGATCCCCAAGGGGAAATTTGGGCTCTGCGTTTAACCCATCTCTGTATACACCAGAGAGCAGTGGGCTGCTCATTAAAGCACCTGGGGGGTAGCTGGTGGGGGTTGAGGATCTTGCTCAGGGGCCCAGAGGTTCGGTGACTGAGAGTCACGATCAATCAAAGACATGATCAGCGGACTGCAAACTCACACCGGTTGAATGTTACAACCCACAGTCGTAAATAGTATAGTAGTACTATTATGTGTGAAAACCACCTACTAAAGTTGACACTGACGATACAAAAACACTGATTTAATTTTAGCATGGACACAAAGTTTTCTGTTATGTGATTTTTTTTGTTGTTTTGTTGATTTTACAGATCAAGTAAGGAGCAAACTCCACTGGAAAAGAGTGAAGCCCAGAAGTTTAGTTTAACCTGCAAGCAAGGAAGTTTACTTCACAGTTTACTTCACTGTCATCAGTTTTTAATCTTTTAAAGTGCCTTTTTGTTTTGTTGTTGTCTTTGTTTTTAAATGGGAACTCCTGAGCCTATCAAAGACGAATTTCTGTCCCCACTTGGGACAGACAATAAAGTTCTATCTATCTATCTATCTATCTATCTATCTATCTATCTATCTATCTATCTATCTATCTATCTATCTATCTATCTATCTATCTATCTATCTATGTTTTCAGACTTGCATTGCGGAACATGAGCAATAAAGTTCATCCGCTTTAAATGGACTCGTCTTGTCAAACATCCCGCTTCGTTGCGGACTTATCGCGTCCCGGGTGCTTTCAGACATCAAGGCAAAGCAAGGCAAGGCAAGTTTATTTGTATAGCACATTTCATGTACAGGACAATTCAAAGTGCTTTACATAAAACATTATAAGCATTACAGCGGGGTGCAAAAGAAAGAAAGAAAAGAAAAAAAGAAAAAGAAATTAAGAATAAAAAATTAGAAACATGATTCAAAATTAAAAACATTAAAAACATTTAAGATTAAAAGGAGAGAATATAGAGATGTGCAGATTTTAACTTTTGAACAAAATCTACGTAAATGCAGCTGAGAACAGGTGGGTCTTCAACCTGGATTTAAATAAACTAAGTGTTTCAGCTGATTTCAGACGTTCTGGGAGTTTGTTCCAGACATGTGGAGCATAGAAGCTGAACGCAGCTTCTCCATGTCTGGTTCTGACTCTGGGAACTGATAAGAGACTGGATCCAGATGACCTGAGGGGTCTAGTAGGTTCATACTGGGTCAAGAGGTCACTGATGTATTTTGGGCCTAAACCATTCAGAGCTTTATAGACCAGCAGCAGAACTTTAAAGTCTATTCTCTGATGGACCGGCAGCCAGTGTAAAGACCTCAGAACTGGACTGATGTGGTCCACTTTTCTGGTCTTTGTGAGAACTCGGGCAGCAGAGTTCTGAATGAGCTGCAGCTGTTTAACTGATTTTTTAGGTAGACCAGTAAAGACGCTGTTACAGTAGTCAAGTCGACTGAAGATGAATGCATGGACTATTTTTCCAGATTTTCCTGAGACATCAGATCTTTTATCCTTGAGATGTTCTTCAGGTGATAGTAGGCTGATTTAGTGATCGCTTTGATGTGTTTTTCAAAGTTTAGGTCTGAGTCCATCGCTACACCCAGATTTCTGGCCTGATTGGTGGTTTTTAGGTGTATGGACTGAAGTTCTGTGACGAACTGCTGTCATTTCTCTTTGGCTCCAAAAACAATCACCTCAGTTTTGTTTTTATATAGCTGAAGAAAGTTGAGGCACATCCAGTCATTAATCTCCTCAGTACATTTACCAAGAGCCTGTACAGGGCCTCGGTCTCCTGGTGACACTGTAATATGTAGATGTGTGTCATCTGCGTAGCTATGGTAACTAATATTGTTTTTTATAACCTGGGCCAGTGGTAGCATGTAGATGTTAAACAGAAGAGGCCCCAGGATAGAGCCCTGGGGAACTCCACAGGTCATTTTTGTCCACTAAGATGTAAAATTACCTACTGACACAAAGTACTTTCTGTTCTCCAAGTATGTTTTGAACCAGTTTAGTACAGAACTAGAGAGACCCACCCACTTCTCCAGTCGCTGGAGTAATATAATGTGGTCAACTATCAAATGCAGCACTGAGATCCAGTAAAACCAATACTGACATTTTTCCAGTGTCAGTATTCAGACATATGTCATTCATGACTTTGGTCAGAGCAGTCTTGGTGCTGTCTAAAACCTGACTGGAAGACATCATAACAGTTGTTTTCTCTTAAAACGTCATTCAGCTAATGAAAAACTGCTTTTTCGACGATTTGACTTAAAAATGGAAGATTGGAGATCGGCCTGTAGCTGCTCATCTGTGTCTTGTCTAGATTATCCTTTTTTAGCAGAGGTGTGATCACAGCTGTTTTCAGTGACTGGGAAAACACCTGACGTTAAAGAGGAGTTCACAATCTGAAGCAGATCAGGAAATGTTGCGGAAAAGTCAGCACAGCCCCACTCTCCCTTCAACTCTGTCAGGAACATTTCCTTGTGCATTCATCAAAACGACGTGCCGCAACATTTCCGCTCTTATGACATGGGGTCCAGCCGGTACATGTCCGCCACTTCTCCGGGGTAAAAGAGCGGATTGCATGTCTGAATGCAGCATTATAAAGGACAGAGTCCGCAATATTACCGCTTTCCAGTGCAAGTCTGAAAGGGGCTTATCTGACATCAGGGAATCACAGGAGGGATTGCAAGATTGTGTGTGATTCTCATCCAAATGGTTAATTGTGTCCACATGTTTGTGTGCCATTGTTTCTTGTATCTCTGAAACCTTGTGTCCATGGAGATGATGTCATGTCACGGTGACTTTTATTTTAGACAGTTACCGAATGTTTTACACTGAATCCCATGTCAGACTTCCTGTCTAGTCTGATCTGAACTCCTAAAATTTATGTGGTGTCGGTGTGTGCTCTGTCAAAAATGATGGAGCGATGACGGACTGCTCACGCACTGCAGCGTGCTCAATGTAAGTCAAACCATTGACTACAATGGGCACAATTTGGTGCACATGGTGCACATGGTGCAACGCTGCGCAACGCTCACAGACCTGGTGTAAAGCTGGGGTAAGTTACCATCATAACAGACTCGAGGCAAGCCTTACCTTTCTTTCTGGAATGAAAAATCCAGAGTTTCTCCCAACTTTTGGGTTCTAAGAGTTTCAACATAATCTGTTTTCTGGAACATACCCTAGGTTGACTTACCTGTACTTTTCTGTGCCTGCTTCTTGTTTTGTCTCTTTAATCTGGTCAACTCCAGTCCACAGGACCCACTGCCCTGCACGTCTTTTAGGCAACCTTACTTTCACACACCTGAATCAAATGAATGGCTCGCAAGCTTGCAGAGAGAATTGATGAGGAAATTCATTCATCTGAATCAGGTGAGTTGGAGTAGGAACTCAACAAAGACACGCAGTACAGTGGACCCTGAGGATTTTGGAGTTGAGAAACACTGCTATAATCAATTTTTTTCAATTTCAATAGCTTTATTGGCATGACAAGACAGTGCTTATATTGCCAAAGCATATGAAAATTCAATAATATCAAACACATATATAATATCAAAGAAATAAACAATATCACACCATATCATACATATATTTAGATATATATATATATATATATACATATATATATGTCAGTATGTAATCTGTCTGCTTTCTTTGTTCTGTAAGATTGTTGTTTTGTCATCAGGTTTTGCCATCTCAAGTCTGTCTCAAGTTTCTCCTCAGGTGAGTTTCTTGTTAGTTTAGAGTTTAGGTTTCTTAAAAAAAAAGACATTTTTATTTTGTTCCACCTTATACAGATGCAGGCATGAAAAAGTTCCCCTTTCTGCCGACTGCCAGCCACTTACCAGTGACTCGTCTGCTAATTCAATCGCACAGAGAAACACCTGTGTGCCCAGGGGAAACGATTTCAGAGCATAAATGAATGCCCGGAACAAGGACGTTTCCGCACACCAAGTTTGGACACCGTGCGTGATGACGTATTCGCAGCACAAATCGTTCAGCCAGTGATAGTGCAGTACTGCACCACTTCTGGCAGAAAAAGGAGGAACTTTTTCATGCCCAGATCTGTAGTCCTGCATTTGGGTCAGACCCCCTCATCTTTTCACATTAACAGTGGATAACTTTGGTATTTGACTTGTAAAAACCAGAGAAATGGGCACATATAAGTAAACCATCAGTGCAATCTCCGTTATTCTGAGCCATACAGCAGAGACATGATGCAACAAATGTGTTTGAGCTCAGAGCAGCTGCTTATCAAATGTCAATCCTCACACTGATCCCACATCAGACATGAGTAAATACAGAGTGAATCGATAGCCATCATTAACAGTAACTTTATCTGCTGAGCTTCATCCAGTAAATCTATGTGAATCATGGAGGCCTGAACATAAACACTCGTCTCTCTGCAGCTGTTGGCAGATGATGATGGAGGATGTTTCTGTGTGAGGGTTGTTCTCTGACAGCCTCTCATTACTTTGCATTACTCCAGAACATGAAACCAGGTGATTACCTGCAGCAGCAGCAGCAATAAACTCTGCTCAGTGAATCACGAAATGATTCGTTTCTAATGGAGGGCAACATTAATGCAGAGAGAGGGCAGCTTGGCTGATTGTTGCTGTCAGGAGGGAAGCGTGTTCCTCTTTGCTATCCACCTTTTAGCCTGAACGTTTAATGGGATTTTAAGGTTTTACAAGCTTGTTGGGTTCTTGCTACTTTTTCATCCTTTTTGCAAATTTATTTGACAGAAATTACGTGTTAAAAGCCAAGTGTTTGTTCTTCAAGGCCCAGACAAAGACAGGCGAGATAAAGTTCCACTCATTTCCCTGTGTCAGACAACATGCGTCTGATTTTCTGAGAAAAGTCAGATTCAGAGAGCACAGATCAGGAGAAATTAGCAAAGCTAACATTGACAGTGAGTGGTATAAAAAGAAAAAAACTGCTGTTTGCATCATTACTGTAAAAAAAAAATCAAAATGAGGTAGTGATAAAAAAAATATATATTCTTTTTCTTTTCTTTTTTTTTTACTTTGTGCCCTCGGAGGAATTTACGTGAAATAGTCAATAACTTTAAAATAAACATCCACTTCTGAACAACAGTCAGCTATGAAGATGGTACTGACTGGATCCAGGTCTTCCAGCAAGTTCAGCTCCAAAAGTCCTCAGTTCTGCAGGTAAAAAAAACAGGTTCAGATTTTGTTTTAAAGGTGTACAATGGTGTACGCTTTTGGTGAGGACCCTTAAAATAAACAAGGTGATAAAGTGTCTCATTTCTGATTGACGAGTGACTGTTTCCGCCTCTTAAAGGAGTGATGACATAGGAGTACAGCATAAACTATTTCATGTAGTTGTAGTTGATTTCACTTGTTGGTGCATGGAGAATATGAATTCGGTAGAAAGATAACTTACGTAGAATGAAACGTTGCTGTCTGATTCAATTGTGTTTAACCAAAGAAACAAAGCTGACCGCCCATGAACACGGACTTTGATAGTCGCTCTTGACATTCACATGGCCTCATCGGGGCACATGGATCATATTATACCCCCAAAACCACAAAAAAAAGTTACATTTATTGGCAAAGTGCCTTTAAATGGAGACCTGAACTGTCAATTTTAGGTAATGCGGGCGTTGGGTAAGTTTGAGGTTAAGGTTTTTTTTTCTGAGTAACTTCTCTCAAGTTTTGATGACTTCATTACATTAACTTAAGATGGAGAATTACAGCTTACATAAAAAGCCGCATGCTGCGATGAAGGCCCTTGCACCTTCAGCAGCCCTTTGGATTATGCAGTGATCATGTTCCCCTGGCGACCTCATCGCCAAGCCGCTCTTGCCCTCACCTGCAGTCATACCTGTCCTGGTACAAATGGCTTTGTAATTAATTCAGGTCATAAAGTCTTTAAAATGAGTTACATCCTGTTGGCGGGGCAGAGCTATGGTGTTTTTATAAATCCTGGACATGTAAATGTGGTCAGGATAAAAAAGGACTGAAACATGGTCAGTGTGGTGCATCCTGGGTGTTTGGTAGAAGTTAATGAATGTCCTGCTTAAAATTGAGTGGTCACCCCTGCTGAACACTTACGTTGAGAAAGATTGGAAAGATTTTTTAAACACCCATACCTTCAGTGTTCTGACCAAGGTCGTTTTCACACACATTTGGGTCGATCCAGGCGCTGCCGCAGCAGTGAATTGGTTACAATGTTTCAATTTTCAACTAATACGGCTCTGTTTCACATATGCTTTTTAATCACCGCGCCCAGCAGTGGCTCTACAGACTGGAACGTTGTGTATCCATGGCAACCAGACGGAAGTAGACACGTCCCAGCTGTAAAGCGTGGCTGTGTTGTAAACAAAACACACATGAATGATGGTGTGTTGAAGATGAGACACGGTTGTGTGTGGAAAACAATGTTGTCATGTAATGTATACGGCGGATTTCCAGACAAACCACAGCAAGACGCAGATTGAACCACGAAGTCCGACCAAATGCAGATATTGTCGGCAAACATACAGTTACCGGTGTAAACATGAGCATTAACGTTTAGCCTGCTAGCCCTTGTTTGTAATTTGTCCAGTGTTTGTGAACGCCCTGTTGATGTTAACATTAGAAATACATTAGTAGCTAGCAAACACACGATGATGCTAAATTTACAGGCATGGTGCAACCCTGTTATTTGTAATATAACACTGTCAATATGAAGGATGTCCCAATAGTACAGATACCTGTTTAGTTAAAAAAGGCAAAGTATCTGGGATTTAGGTTGGGCTAAAGTTGCTGTGCGTTCACACATCACTCGCACCACATTTCAGGTAGGGATGGGCGATACTAAAATTTTTCATGTCGATACGATACCAGTAGTTTATGGCACTTTTTCAGCGATACCGATATCGATACCGATACTTTTTGTCCTTTAAAAGAAAATCACATGATTTTTCATTTTGCTTTAATACCTTGACTGCAAGGGCAATATTAGATATAAGTAAAATCTGAGAACAGAAGTTCTGGAAAGAAACACTTTTGAAACAATGATAAATTATAGTGATGATGAAATTAAACAAAAATAGATTAAAAACGTCTTTCAGTTATCATATAACATAATATATACTAATTAAAATAATCAAATTTATTAAGTGGAAAATGTTAAAATAGAAAATATAATAGTTATATTACAAATTTACCAAAATAAAATGTACAATAACCTGCATTAAACCATGAAAGACAACAAAACATCATCATCATCATCACAAACAGTTGCAACATTATCAAGATAACCGATAGGCTACCAAAATAGGGAAGCTAGAATTTGGCTGCTTTTATCATTTCATTGCCTAAAACTCTCAGAAGTATAAACAAATTGCATGTTTCGTATCTGTACATTGGTATTGCGATACTCAAAAAAGTATCGATTCCGCTATTTTGGCTGGCTGGTATCGAAGTATTGACTCCAAGGTATCGATATGCCCATCCCTAATTTCAGGTCAACGCCAGCCGCTCCGAAAGCGGGCGAGTGACGTCGACTACGAGCGCGAGTGACGTGTTCACACAGACTCAGTCGCCCCGTGTTCAGTACCAAAACCCAGTTGGGTCGACCTGAATGGGTCCTGTGTGAAAACAACCCAAGTCTGATATCAGTCCAATAAAATCTGTTGAGGGAATTTGTAAAATGCAAAGAAAATGGCAAAAATGACCTTAGAAATGGCTGTTTTTGTTTTTTATGGCCAAGGCTTTTTTGTAGATTTTGACATCTTTTAGCGATGTGGCAAATTTGATCCATATCGGCCAATGTGGGAGGGCAGGGCTAATCGATTACGCCGAATATTTACATAACGCGCTCAGGGCTCTAATGTCAACACCCATGCCAAGTTTGATGAAGATCAACGGAACTATGGGTCAGTTACAGGGACTTCCTGTTTCATATGGCAGCAACATTCTGTTACGTTCGGTGAAGGAGCAAACGTGTGCTTTCATTCTTTAAGCCGACACAAACAATATATGACAGTTTATTTGTCATTTTTTGACTGGGAAATCAAAGACATGTGCGCCACTTTATCAAAGCAGCTGTGCTTCTACTGAAGCCTTTTTCACAAAACCAAAGATTTAATTCCAACAACTAAACCTTTACTTTACCTGAACTGTCTGAAGTGAAGTGTATTTCGCAGGTAATCCTAACGCCCACAGAGTTTGTTTCTAACTGAAAAAGCTCTGTGCCTGGCAGCTTTCTGGGGAGAGTCTCCAAAAATGAAAAATGTCCTATTTATCAGAAAAGCACAAAAAAAAAAGGGTCAGATGGCTTTTTTTCCTTCAGCCAACTGACCAGGGGAAAGAAAAGATAGAGCTTTGAGTTTCCCAACAGAGAAACCAGAAACTGCTGCCAGATAAACTGGTCAGCAGAGGTCAGAGATGCCCAAAGATGTCCTGGGGAATGTTAAAGGATCCCCTCAGATGAAACAAGCATTTATCTTCCTCATATTCAGTTTTTCTTTGTTTTATCTGAGATGTAACTCAGATAACTGATGTAACTGAGATGCAAAGCGATTAAACTGGTAAAGCTCCACGCTTCAACACTCTAAAAAGAGTATTTGGGCTGTAGTTGATATGAAAGACTTATTTACGTTCATCTAATTTAAAGGTAGAGTCCAAAGTCCAATATTAGCCCATGGGTATTCGAGTGTCTCTAAAGCTCTTCTCACCGCAAAATACTTCCTTTTCTTCGCTGCATCCACCTTGATCGAGAATTTGAGTGAATCTGGTGTCGACTCCAGCCGACGATTAAAAAAAAAAAAAAAAAAAGTTTGCTCTAATCAATGAGTTTATCCCAACAGAGCACTACACCCTCAGCTCTGTCATTGGCTGGAGACATCACGCAAATCTCCACTCAGAAACGCACCGAACACACCAAAGCAAAGGGAAGATACGAAACAAAGTCAAGGGAGGGGGAATTGCAAACAAAACTCACCGCCACACAAAAGCAGAGGCCCAAAGGTGCGGATTAAGCCTGATTTCACTCACACAAGTCTAGCGTTTATTTTCAGGGGGAAAATTCAGAACTTTACCTTTAATCATTTTGGTTTGAAGATAAAGTCTTTTTTTGTTGTTGTTGTTAAATCAACTTAAAAACCCACACTCTCTAATCTGAAATAATTCTTTACTTTCACGCAAATTAAATTAAGTTGTTGAAGTTTTAGCATGCATGAAGAACAAAGAGGGCGGGGCTATTTTCAAAACTCAGCATGTCTGGGCCGCAAAGGCTCATGGGAAATATAAATTCAGCCCCCCCCAAAAAGAAAAAACTTTTTATGACTGTTATCCTATAAATTAGAGTTACGCGTTTACTGCCTTTGTTATGTTCACATTCAGAGAAAGTTGCTGAGTAATTCTGTTCAGTTGGATGTTAAAGCTGCACCATGAATGTGAAGGCCAGCAAGGAGATAAATCATAAAGCTTGACCTTGCACCAATGCTGACATTCAACTTGAGGAAAAAAAATGCATAAATCATAATTACAGCAATTCTACCAGCTTATTACAGATTGAGAAATCATGTCGTCACAGAGGATAAAAATTGCTTACGGTTTTGTTAGGAATTACATTTTTACTTGAATAAAATTTCTGTCTTTGTCTAAAGGGAAAAAATATGTTTCCAATTAAATCAAAATGTATTAGCCACATCATAAATTTTATTTGAGAAAAATAAATTTGACAAATTACAGCAATTGTTAAGTAGATCAAAAATATTTTTTTCATCTACTTATGAATGATTTAGAATTTTCAACCTTTGTAGGAGGCAGACATAATTCACATGTCCATGCATCCATGTATTTAAGCAGAAGGTATTAAATCTAAGACATTATAAAACATAAAGAGATTTTTTTTAATGAAAAATAGCTTTAAAACATACAATTTCTATGAATTCGGTAAGAATTTACGAGATCAATTAATGTCAGCAAAAGGGAATTTAACATGAATTAGAGCTCTTTATAAGATTATTTCTGAAAGAAAATAGTGGTTCCTTTATTTATGTCTCTGTCCAGTATCTGGTCCTGTCCGCTGAACAAACAGCTGCTGAGCCAAGAGCTTCAGAAATATCTGCAGAGGGAAAAAACCGGAGAAGAGACAGAAGATGAGATCGGTCAGATAGATTTCCTGATGGAGCGATTAGCGCTGGTCTCCGTCATGTGATGGGGGGAGGGCAGCATCTGCCACTGACTGACTAAAGGAAGTGTGTGTTCCTGCAGTCGCTGTGGTTAACGGCAGAATAGCTTACACACAGCCCGACAACCACAATGCACACTTCTTTCACATCTGTCATTCTTTCATTTCACTAACTGAAGTTTTCCTTCATCACCACAAACCTCCAACACTTTCTCCGTTTACATCCCTCCCTTCTGTCTACTTGCTACAGAGTTACAGTCACACCTTCAACCTGATTTCTCTCATTCCTCTGTGAGAACAAGAGGGAATAATTGAGGCAAATAGAAGAAAAGGGGAAGGATTTTTTCAATTTTATTTTACATATGTAACCTTTTTCTAATTATAAAAGGCTTCATTGAGATGAAAAATCTTTTTCCCCCAACAGTGTTCCGGCCAAGACAGCAACACATTTAAAGATTTGACAAACATTCAGACTAGCTAAGGTTTTAAAAACAGTAAAAATTAATAAAAAAAATAAACAAAAATCAAGTTAAAACCCCCAAATCAAGCAGAACATCTACAAACAGATGTAACTGTCTCCAAATCATCCATCCACTCCAGGCAAAGGAGCAGGCTAGCATAAAAAAATCCCTTTTCCCATCTAGAGATGTAACGATATGAAAATCTAATATCACAGTTATTGTGACCAAAATGATCACGGTAATAATTTTTATCGCGGTATCAGAAATACCCCCCAGCATTTTTAAAAATATTCAAAATGGATCGAAATGTCTACTTTGTCCTTTTTAAAGGGGGAAAAATCTCAAGAATTCTGTCCACCTGGGCGCCTTCGTTGCTTTCCACCATATTTTCATAAATTAAACATTGCAGAATGGGACTGCCGTTGTTTTTCCAGCCACTGAACACACTAGGAATTTTTTCAAAGTGCAGTAATCAGTCACTGTTTTAACGATAATTAAAATTTGAAACGGTATTACTGATCATTGGGAATTTTATCACGGTTAATCATTATACTGGTAATTGTTACATCCCCATTTCCATCTCAATTTGCACCCCGAGGACCAAGAAAATATGTAGATAGAAAAAAAATGTGAACAAAGACTGTATGGTCCTGATCTCTTCAGATGGAGAAAAATTGAGTGGTACTAAAGAGACAGACCAATAACAGCTTTGCAAACAAGAATATGCCGTGTCTTCACCTTCGTTTGGACAAAGAAGACGATCCACACGTTTGTACAAAGAACAATGATGAGTGATCTATATGATAAACCTCAAACGGTATCCAGAACACGTCGACTCTGCGACGAGGCATGCATGTACAAAACATTTCCATCATCTAAAACCCATTAAATGAATGGATGAAAAGAGAAGGAAAAGGAATATAAATCTAAATGAGTTCTTCATCTGTTTCACTCCTGAGGTAGATAAAATTTTAAACAGTCATAACTCACTTTTATCACCTTGAGTTTCGTCTCGGATCCAAAGAAAAATTCAGTTTGTTCTCTCCGTGGAGGTCCAGTAAAACCTGGTGGATGAACTGGTCTGCATCAGCGCCCACTTATTCTCACATAAAGGCGCTCGGGGTGAAGATAAACTTCATCATGTGGATGGAAAGAAGGGGGGAAAAGGAAAATGTGTGCGTGTGTAAATCTGTGATTAAATTCTAACACACTTGTGTTTGTGTTTAACTTCCAAGCGAATGTGCTGATTTTTGTCAGGTTTGTCCAACTTCTGTCTCTCTTTCTTTCTCTGCATGTGTGTGTGTGTGCGTGCATGTGTGTGTGTTCACAGTTAATTGCCAGCCAGGCAGTGAAGATGAATGATGGCGGCCATCCTTCTCAGACAGTGGAGAGTTCACCTGTCAGCGTGGCCTACCTTAAGACGGATGGACATCTGGAAGCTATTGGTGCACAGCTGTAGGAGCTGGACACACACACACACACACACACATGGTTATGGATATACATTTTTAAGTGCACACATAAACGTTGAGAGAGTTGAGAAGGGTCCACATAGATCTGAGAGTGGGAGACACTGAGCGCAGACATAAATCACATAGAAACAGCAGCGTTCTGCAGAGGCTGAGAGAACAGCTGGGAGGTGATTCTACTGCAGCAAACTGCGCTCAAATTCAAACAGCGATGATGATGATGATGATGATGATGATAGAACATTAAAGGAATATGGATGATGTCCAAATGGGCACCGGACTGTCTAAACATTCGATTGACTTTGACAAATGAAGCTAAAGATTCCAAACAAAGGCAGCACTGAGCAGCAGCAACATTAGAGGTCCAGATAATATCCATCTATTCCTCTCATTATTTTCTTATACAATTACACATGCTGCCTGTCCAACACACACATACAAAAAAAACACGAGGCTTTTTGAGCCACAATGAAATGGAAATGGCCCTTTTTCTTTCAGGTCTATTCTTGAAGATCAACCTTTCCCAAACTGGGGATCCTGACCCCCACAGGACCAGACCAGCATTAATATATACTGTATATATATATATAATTTTAGGTATTTAATAATTTAATAATCAATATGTTTAATACATTTTCTCTTGTCTACGTTATAAGGTTGAGCCAACTGTCAGGATGTTTTCCAATCAAAATTGTCCATCTCTGTTAAGACCCAGACAGGCCTTCATGAATCCTGGTGCAGGCAAACGTATGTATTCTAACTTGGAGAGTGATGGGCAAATTAACCAATCACGGTTTGATTTTGCGTGGACAAAAAAAAAATCCAACTCCAGGCCTTCATGAAGTCCAAACAATGTCACAGCCATCTGAGCAAAGCAGTGAGAGCTAGCGCAAAGAGTGGAATGACTTGAACGAGAGCAACGTTGTGGCTTCTAAAAACACTCTTTTCAAAGCGGACTTTTGCTGAAAAGCAACAAAAAATATAAAACGGAGAACCAACTCCTGAATTAGAGTGGAAAGAAAAAAATAATCCGTGTCCACATCTTCTGTTGAGTGCTCTCTCGGCCCTGAACAGGATTGCTTTGGCAATGATGCCATAGAGAAAAGACTTTTTATGGATAAACGGTAATTAAGACGTTGGTCGTTAACGTCACAAAGAAAGACCACCCCTTACTGTGTAGAGAATTTAGGGGGTGTTGTGGAACGTGTAGATGGAAATTAAGACTTTAATTTGCTGTTAAATGTGTATTTAGTAAAACTTTACATCATGGTTTCAAAGCGCTGTTCATGGTGATGATGCTGTCAGCAGCGTCAGCTGTCAATGGAGATAAAATTCTCAGATATGTTTTTCTGGGTGAACTCGTTTTCTATTCACAGATTTTGGGTTTGCAGAGCACATTTTTTGGATCATCTATGTAACCTGAATGATATTCAGTTTTCTGGTGGAAATGTTGAATACTGTAGGTTTTTTGTTGCTGGGAGTTTCATCAATGGTTTTTTTTTTTTTGGTGCTGATGGCTGAGGTGAAGGCCCAGCTGTGGAGCTCACAGTTCGCCACTGATATGTGTGTGTGTGTGTGTATGTGTGTATATATATATATACTGTATATATATATATATATATATATATATATATATATATATATAAACTTACATTATCAAAGAATTTGGGGATTTTTATCAGGCTTTTTTATCAAGATTAATCCAGGGAGTTAACACATTGAATTTTTTCAGTACGGGGATTTCAATACATTGTTCTATGAACAAACAATCAAGTTATCACACCAGGGGGATTTAATCTGTGAGCCTAATAGTGTGTGCATGTGTGTCTGTTGTATGTTAGTTTATGAGAAACTTAAGGGACTTCTTTTATATTGTGTGGTTGTTTTTAATGTGTAAAGCACTTGGAAAAGCTGCTATGCATGAAAAGTGCTATACAAATACAGTTTGATTTGATGGGATTGACTGAAAACCCACCTGGATATTCAGAACTTTTTGTGCAGTTATAAGAACTCTGCAACAAAGGAGGAAAACAGCAGCTCTAACAGGAAGTATTCTGGGAAGCAGACTCTGATAGAAGTCTGTGACCTCACCAAACAGATCAGCTCTCTGAAGACAAACTCACAGCAGAGCACACTTTAAAATAACTTTTTATAAATAATGAGTTCTCATCCATCTGCCTGTGGTGTGTTTGTAAGTTTAGAAACCAACACGGCTTCACGTGTATGAAAAATACAGCAGTTTCTCTGTTCTACCAGACTTTTTTCATACACATGGTCATAGCTGTTCGTAGATTAAAGGACATTTCTAAGTAAAGGAACAAGACAGTTAATTTCACTCTTTGTTACTATAAATGCTTAAATCTGTGCGTATAACAATTGATCTATGAAGGCATTTGTGGTGAAACTGATTTTGGTCCAGGTTCCATTTCCAGTTCAGAATAGAGAAGACCAGTAGAAAACACCCTGGTTCCTGGTGGGAGCACAGCTAAGATATGGGAAGTAACCTACGTGCAGCTCTGGCACACATTTCTGAGCTGTCTTTAAAGTCTGGCTCCCGCTGATCCTGATTCCCTGACAAATCAGCTGTTTAAAAGTAGATTATTTTCAGTTTTTGCTTGAAAAATAAAGCTTGTGTGGCTTTAATATTTCATATTGTGCAATCCTCCGACTCCTTCTTCATTCAGTGATGGGTAGTGATGAATATGCTAATGAGCTCTGCCCAGAGTTCATCCTCTCTCATCTCACAGCGGCTGCTCATGTAGGCAGAACAAACAGTAATAAAATGATGAACAGAGCTGCTGACTGTCACTGAGCTCCAGAATCTTGGACTGGCTGCTCGATCTCAGTGACTTTCTGTCCCAGAAGCAGACTCAGACAGCCAACAGACCTGGGGGCTCATTTATAAACGTTGCATACGCACAAAATGGGACCTGAATGCGTTTCCACGCAAAAGTTGGGGTTTATAAAAAGCAAACTTGATGGGAAAATGTGCAGTCTCTGGTTTTGGAGACTGGGGGAACTGGTGACACAGATGGTGAGGTGGGGAACTGAAACCACACTGCATCATGATTCCCCTGCTGGCAGCGCGGGGTCCTGTCACTTACATCTTAGTAACAGTTTGCCTTGGCTATTGCAGGTTAAGTGTTGACCTTTGGCTGACTGGTTACCGTGCATGACTTTTACACGGGAGATTAGGGATCGAACCCCATCCAGCTTCTCCTTATATCCCGCCACTCTCAAACATTTAATTCCCCCTTCATATCAAATTATTATCATGGACTAACTTTATAAGATTCAAACCAGCAGCATTATTTATGCCGCGCAGGTCAGCTGAAACTATATGAACCTTTCAAATAAATGGAAAGGTCTGAAAGTTTTCTCACCATCATCTTCCTCTACCCAATGATAGGCCTGTACAGCATGTGATATATTTACCACATTAACACACAGACTGTGACAAGGTGCGCAGCAGTCAGAATAGGGCTGTGCAATATACTGATGTGATATCGTGATGTGATAATTACATGAGAGAGATATATTTGCACATACCGTTATATCGTGGTATTAGTTGTGCAAATTTCTTTGCTTTATTTTTTCAAAATGACCCGGCTGCACCTCGACTCACTACAAAGGGGTCACCTGATTATTTAATAAGGGTGGGAAAAAATATCGATACACTGAAATATCGCAATATTTTCATATGCTGATGTCATATCTATATTTAAAAACATGGTATCAATCTATTTTTACTAATGAAATCTTGCGAAATATCGTTTTGTTACGAAATCTCATGAGATTTCATGAAATACTGCGAGATTTTGTAACAGAACAATGAAATCACGCAGTATTTCATGAAATCTCATGACATTTCATAATAAAATGATGATATATTGCGAGATTTCATCAGTAAAATAGGTCGATACTGCATTTTTAAATATAGATATGGTATCGGCATATGAAAATATTGCTATGTTTCAGTGTATCAGTATTTTTTCCCACCCCTATTATTTAAACTGTCTGAAGGACAATCCTCCCCAAGACTTTTACAAAGAAATCATGAAAAGCTAGCCAACTATCTTTAATTACTTCAATTTAACAAACATTTCTAACTAGTGTTTTGTCAGTTCCATCACTGCAGTGGAGCGATACTTTTACGCTAAACATGTTTCAACACTAAAAACAGCTTTTTGATATAAAATGACACTTTCAGACAAATTAGGGTAAAAATACAAGTATATATTGTATATTGTGTATCGTATATTGTATATTGTATATCGTCACCTAAAATAAATATATTGTGATATGATATTTGGTCCATATCGCCGAGCCCTAAGTCAGACTGATTGATGTAAACATGTTAATACTGTGGACACACTCATGCGTAATGCTGCGCATGGATGCATCAGTGCTGCTGGAGGACCTACAGATTGAAGAATTGAAGGGAACGCGTTTTCAGGGATTCAGCAGGATTTCCTGGCCCAATGGTGTGATGATGATGATGATGATGATGATGATGATGATGACTGGCTAATAAGCAGATTTACTTTTGCAGCGCTGAACTGGACCCAGATAGACCGCCCTGCTGAAACAGTGCCCACCCCGGAGCATCAGCGCGCTCCGTTGTGGTGCTGTCAGCCTCACCAAAGACCAACGGAGGAGTTGAGATGGGGGGATGGGGGGGGGGGTGTTTCATTGTTGCATCACACCAAAAAGGTGTTCTGTGTTCTGCACACAATCGCACTGACACAGCGTTTCCTCCACAGTTCCACAGCGCGACTTCTGGAACAGACCTCTGTTACATCATCACCGCCACAACAACCTGCTGCCATCAGCAGACTTTCCATAATCTGTGATTCCTGTGACGCCTAAATGAAATGTTTTTCTGAGGCTCCACCTCACCAACAAGCACCTCCACTTCAGTCTCCACGAAATTGCTTTTTATTGTCTTTTCGTTCGCCACTAATAAGCTGTAAATGCCACAGATCAGCTGGCTCATTTATAACATTCATAAGGCACTTTGCATTGACCATTCATGGTAGAATGTGGGTGTGTAGGGGGCGGGATACGAGCCAAATTCACCCGCGCAAACTTCCAGGAAGAGTGTGATCTGTGAAGGGGAAATTGCTTGAATCTGTGCGTACGCACAGTTTTATAAATCTGAATATTTTTTGGCGTATGCAAACTTTTGGTTTTGGGCGTACGTACACTTTTAGTAAAACTCCTATGCACAGTTTTATAAATGAGACCCCTACAAAGGATTTTTTCTCCGGCGGCTTTGATGACGTCACTATTATGCGACACCATAACAAGTAAATGTCTGTAAATAAGGATGAATCACCACAAAAAAGTCGCTTCGAGCTCAAAGGGGGGGTCCAACTAATGTTTCATAACAAAATATTGGTGAAATGAAGGAGTTTGTGGCAGATAATGCCTTATTTAGAGACTGCGCGTGGTTGCCATATCACTTTTATTATATTGGACATACGCTAATCTGGAGTGGATCTAAATATCTACCGAAGGAAATCAAGTTGCACCAAAACTGTGTGAGTGAGTGAGTAAATGAATGTATTTTATGCTAGAAAATAGGTCCAGATCGAGAAAAAAAAAAAAAAAAACGAACTTCCCCTTTCAGGCTGTGTACACACCAAATGTGATTTGGGCGTCAAAATCGCGCCTGATGCCCAAAGTTGGATGCTTGGTCACCAAAAAGTCAGACGTTTGATGTCCAGCATCTTGACGCCCCTGGTGCGCGGCGAGGGATGCCCAGCCAGGGCCTGCTCGACACGCCTCGGGAGGAGCCCCTCCTTTTTCTTTTTCCTGTCACTGGTCTGTCTGCACCATGGCAGATGAAGGAGACAGAGCGGCTCAGCTTTATGTGATAAATAAAGCAGGGAACATCATCGTCGGGCATCTCTGCTCTGTGTCCCGTTCACCAGAGTTTCATCATTTACTCCAGGAGCTGCTCTGGCCACGGGCGCTTTCAGCCGTCTGATCCGGCCCAGTTTAACGTCCAGCTGTCCCGATGTGGGGCAGCATTATAAGCCCAGTACATCCCATCATGACAGCAGGTCATCGAACCGCCGTTCAGAAATGGGACCGGACACAGAACACATTTTATCCTCCTCTATCTTCAGAGAGAGAGGAGATTCCCCTGGTTCTTCTGGGTGTTTCCTCTCCTGTCAGAAAATGTGTGTCTGTGTCATGACTCGCTCTGATTGGTCGACGTCCCGTGTCAAGAGGCCAAAGTTCAGATTTTCCAACTCCGGCGTCTGACGCCCCTGATGCACGTAACGCGCATCAAACGCTCAAAATCTCAAAACTCGACGCACGAAACGCGCCTAACGCGCCTAGACGTACCGCGCCCGACGCGCTAAATGTGCCGCAGGATTTTGGACGCATCCCCGATGTGCGTCGGCCATTGACTTTGCATGTAAACCTGATGCCCTTGACGGCCAAAACCGCGCTTGGTCTGAACACACCATAAGAGTCATGCTGTCTAACTAATGGGTGGGTGGATGGATGGATGGATGGATGGATGGATGGATGGATGGAACAACTGTATGCCATTGATCATGTCTGTTCATAGAAATGTGTCCATGATGATGACGATGCTAATCTTTCAGATTTATTTCAGTGTAAATCTACAGTGACATCTTTAAGTCAATGCGTTAGGTAACTGGAGGAGAAAAAAAATCTGCTACAGAACTACTTTCTGCTTTACTTCATCATTTAGCAGACAAAACATGACATGAATGACGCATCCACCATCAAGTTTTCTGGGATCATCTCCATTTAATTCGTCCTTTCATGCAGCATGTTTTGACGCATCCATTAAATGAGGCCTGAAGTGCTGCTCAAACTGAGCTCTCTTCATCCGGGGGAAACTTTGTGTGATGACGACTTTGGTTAAAGTAACAAACACTTTCAGGATATTAAAACTTTGCTGCTGCATTTATCTTTTGGGAGATGAGGCACAAATCAACAGACGAGGATGTAAACACACAAACGTAGACCAGAATTTGTTTGCCTCATTTCCTAATTACAGTGACAATAAGAAGGTTCCCCTGTCAGGATTTATCTCTCTGCTCTCCTGCTTCCATCCATCCCTCTGCTCCTTCCAGGGAGTCAGCTACAATCAGCCCAGACTCCCCTACAGTTTGCTGCCGAGGCAGGATAAGTGAAACGTTCGCTGCAGAGAGAACATATGGCCTCCAATGTACAGCAAAACAGCCCATATACATCAGTGTGTGTGTGGTAGAGGAAAGGGGGGATTATGAAAGGGTAATGATGTAGAGAAAGAAGAAAAAGATGATGGTTAAAGTGCTGTATGTATGAAACTAACATTAGCCTGTCAGAAAGCGATAATTCTCTTTGTAATGGACCTCAGACGTGATCCTCAGAGAGGATGAGACCGATCAGGGCCGACAGCTCACACTTTATTAGCAGGACACAAAACCCACCAAGGATTAGTGGAGAAAAAAAATCCTATTTTCTATCCTGTCAGCTGAAATAGACACATGAATTAGTCCATACGAGTTCAATTCAATTCTGCAACGACCCCAATTAGCAGAAACTGACCCGGTAGAGTCAGTATCAGAGTCAGAGCTGCTGCAGAGACAGAGAAGTAAAGAACGTGGCAGGAAGACAAACAGGATGAATCTGTGGATCACCCTCATCATCCCTGAAGTAAAATCAGAACACAACAGCGATGGGAAGATGCAGCTCGTTTAGGAGGTTTTATCTGATCTATTTTCTGAGAGCATTAAAGGTGAGGTAAAGGATTTGCTTGTTTGTTACCGTGCTAAGTTACTGACATCTCTCTGCATCCCAAGTTTCTACTCAGAGGATGAACAGATATGAATGTTTGTCCTCTGAAATACAATGAGAAACATTTGTCCCGTTTATTTGCTCAAACCTGATTAGAAATTTCTGGAGAGGTTAGTATATGTTCCTGCTCGAGTTAAAAATCCTTATTGTCTGAGCACCTTTTTGGATAGCAATCACTTTTTCACACAGGGCCATTGAGGTTTGGATTTTTTTTCCTCCCTTACTAATAAAAATCTTCATTTAAAAACTGCATTTTTCATTTACTTGTGTTATCTTTGTCTCACATTTAAATTTGTTTGATGATCTGAAACATAAGTGTGACAAACATGCAAAAAAATACAACCCCACTACTTCCTGAACTTAGTAGTGCTCCTTTATTTCCTGCCTTTCATTATCAGACAAACTGATTAATCCAGGTGTGTCTGGCCATTGTCGTCGTGGTAACCACCTCTAGAGGTCGGTCTTAGTACGGTTCGCTACTAGTAAGAATGCTGCCCAGCCTCGATTCAGCCCATTTACAACAGTTGGCTTCATCCTACATGATAAATGAAACAGAAGCTACAGGAGAAATTGACATGTTGCCGAAATACAAGATGGTTCAGGTTAGGAGCTTAGCCCGTTTGCTGATAGAGTTTTGCAACACATCTTCTCCATGGAAAAAAAAAACAAAACACTTTGCAGTGCTCTTCTGCCGTACGAGAGTTTCATGCTGTAACAACAGCAGTATTTGTGCTGCTTCATAAAGCGATGAAAATAATATATTGCCACAATAACAAGCAGAAGGAAAACCACGGACGGATTTTTTCTTCCAGATTTCTCCTTCTTCTTCAGTTTCAACACAAAACACAGTATTTTCTGAACTAGCGCCCCCCCCCCCCAGGCCTAGAGCAACATCCACAGCGGTTGTTCCATTTTAAGAAGCAATGTTGTGAATGTGAACCGGACTAGTTGAGGATTGCAACATTGTTACAACTTTTGGGCCCAACCGAACCACTGTACCGTACGAACAGGTGTGAAAGCACCTTCACGCTCCTTTTGTACAAAACTAAAAACCCACTAACACCTGAAAAGGCGGAACAATTTAATGAAAAGCTATTTTGTTTGGGGATCAGACTCTGATGCAATTCTTTTGCTCCCTTATTCTGAACTGGTGAGCACAGTTCTAAACTGGAATAATGTGTATCATACAATGGATTTGTTTTAGTTGGATTATTATTAGACTAAAATAAAATGGACTGAATTAGACTGTGTCTTAAGAAATACCTTGCAATGACTTCATTGTGAAATAATTTTCAAATAAAGCTGAACTGATTCACCATGAATGAAGGGGATGGGATAGTAGATGATCAGGAAAAGGATGGAGAAGAAGACAGGCTGAGGGGAAAATTTAAAAAAAAAATCTGACTGGTTTAAAAAGATCCAGTCAAGATGATAAGACCAGATGATGACAGCTGTGAAGGGACTGATCTTCCTTGTTGAACTTCCATACCTCCTTTTTATCTCTCCTTGTCATCTTTTTATCCACTTTAATAACACTCATTCTCTCTTAACCCAAACGTACCCACCCATCATCACTTCCAGGTGTCTTCCCACTCAGGCTCCTCTCCTTGAGCTTTCCTTCTTCCCCTCCCCTTCCCTTCCATCCTTACGTTTTATCAACACTGACTCTTGCTGTGGACAAAGAGACAGAGAGGGAGGAAAGAGCACGGAAATACAAATGACAAGAGGACGGGAGGATTTCAGGATTGTCACAAAGAGCCAGTGAGCTGATCGAGGATTGGATTCAGTCTTAAACCTGCAGGTGGGGGTGTCTTTAAAGCCCCTATTTCAGCTCCATGTTTTTATTTATCTACTTTACATCTTCATCTTCCTGTGTCTTCATGTCAGTCTGTGATTTTCTCCACACACGTGGACACACACGCCTCAAAGTCTCTGGTTAATTCTCATTTCTCCCAGGGGTGCAGTGTAACACTCTCTGCCTGAAGACAGCCTGGTCCACTGAGATTCTTCCATCTTTCTCCTCTGCTGCCATTTTCTCTCCACAGGGAGCAGAAACTAAATATGACAATGACACCAGAGAGGAGGAAGAGGAGGATGTCCACAGCCCAGATGATGAAGCTTGTCTCTGAGTCACTCTGCATGGATGAGGGAAGGAGTCCCCTTTAAGGTAATAAAATCATTCCTAACATCATGATTCTGCAAAACATCATCAATATAAAAATCCAGGTTGAACATTAACAGATGTTTCTAAGCATCATACTTTAGTTTTCACAGCTAAAGGGATCATTCCCAGAAGTCAGTGTTTGCTCCAGAATCATCTGGATTCTGCATTTCGCTGCCTAAATTTGAATTATTTGACCCCATGAGGATTAGAGAGGTTCAACACCGGTGTTGCCAAATCATCATCTGAGCTTCAGCCCTGTCTACATATTTAAATTCCTGTGAGCAAATAAGTAAACATCCACTGTCCCTGATGTGCACATGTGTCTGTTCATACAGAAATTACAAATATATAATCAGAAGTGTGTGAATGTTGATAGAAAAACACGCAGGAGAGCTCTTTATATAACCTGAAGCAAGGTTAAATAGTTCCCTGTAAATATGAATTATTCACATTTAATAGGAATAGAGGCAGGAATTGTGAAAGAATAAACAAGCATGTCCAGTTTTTTAATGCTAATGGGTGATGAAGCACTAAAAACCAAAAAGAATGAACCCACCCACGTCTCTCTCCGTTGCCTTGAACAGGCTGTGTGCTGCATAACGCTGCGATTCAGTGGCCGAATTTCCCGTGCTGTCCTACGGATGTGACGTCAAATGACGCTGCATCCAAGTCTCCGACAGTTTTGATACAGGAAGGAGACAGTTGCTGTGAATTCAAACTCTGCACGGGATAGTTATGGATTCTTCTGCCATCAGAAAACGATCCCGATCAAGTGAAAGACACTAAAAAGTGTCACTATGAAGAAAAAGGCTATCAGCGCAGTAAACAACGTTATATGTACTATTGTGGAAAGTACAGGTAGTAGTCAAATACCATTTTAAGAAAAGTAATTTGACGTGGACACTATTTTAACAGTGTATTTAGTGCCACAAGTTCTACGGATGCCACAGGCCAGAGACAGTTTCAAATATAAAAATAATTTTATTGGTTCACAATATTAAGAAAGTTAAAAATCGGTGCTGCAGCTAAAAAAGGAAAGTATGTCAGTGCTGAGGCTTACCGTACGGCAGAACAACCAAAGAAGGGTAAAAAAGGGCCCTCACACTCCACCTGTGTTGCCACTCACACACGCACACAAACACAGCAAAACAAAAAGGTAATGCGTGAAACACCGCCACCAGGGGTTGAATTGCCGAAATCCAGTAAAACAAGTGTTCTTCACAATGGCTCCAGCCAGTCAACACCGCCGATACAGCGGTGCGTTCAGCAGGGCCCACGTCAGTGGGGTAACCCAGTTGCAGCTGAACCAACAGGTAAACACAAGAGAACCAAGACAGCAGTCCTCCAAGGAGTGGTGATTAATGGCCCAAGATCATACGCCACACTTTGTTGGCATAAGCACGCCCCGAAAGTGCGCAAATGGAACTTCCCAAAAAGCCGTGGCTCATTCCAGCCGTGATCTACAACAGGCACCAGGATCAGTTTGGAGCTGAATAAAAATGGCAAAACAATGAAAGCACCCAACATACCAGAGCGGACATTAGCAGCACACACACAGACAGCGATCTGCCTCCACCTGACCCAGCAGCAAGCCGCACCGGAAAGTTGGCACCCGGCCAGTGGCACGCCAAACAATTAGGCTGACCACACCAAACACCACGGAAGATCAAAGGAAGAGGCCAATCAGCCAAACACACCCGCTTTTAAAGGGCCGCACAGTACCGCCCACTAATCAAGTAGTTACCAACCTGGCACAGTGCCATATAGTGGCCATGAGGAAAACAACCTCCGGCCACATATAGTTTCAGCTGGTGCACCGTGCACGCTGCCGTTACAGCTTTGCTCATGGCTGCAGTTACCCACAGCGCCAGTCGAGGCATTCACGAGTCTCATTTCTTAATCTTGCCTCAAGTCTCTTTAAAGGTTGAAGGAACATTTTTATCAAAAGCAATTTTTTTAAAAATTAAAATAAAAAAAAAACCTCCACGAGGCGTTCCGAGGGTTGTAGAATGAAAGTACAACATTTTCCTAAAACAATATACTGTATAGCCTGAAAATAAATATAAAATCAATTTTAACAGGTTTGACAATGGCGTTATGTTTACATCTACAAGCCAATACAGGTCGCCATTGCGCGTTGCCAAATATGGTCTCTATGTGGCAATGTTTGGCACAGCAAAGCTGGCACTGAGGAAAATGGTGGAGTCGACAAGTCAAGCAGCTGCTATAGAGCCCCAGGGATATTGTTATCTGTCTCAGACGAGTAGTAGAGAAAAACAAAAACTTGAGTAAATTTAGGTGAAGCCTACAAGAGATGGACCCACATAAACTTTTCCATGGCATCAAAATGCAGGAATGGCGACTTTTCTCCAGGTAAGCTACACCATATAGCAGAGGTGGGAACTGTGGAGTCATCAAGTCTTTCCCATGTCATGCATTTGTTCTGCCCAGCTGAACCAGGTGAGTCCAATCAGCACAATGAATTAAATTGGGCTGATTGGACTCACCTGGTTCAGTGGCTGGACAGAGCAAATACGGGATATAGGGGATTATCACGCTTACCGGAAGTTCCCGGATTTTGGGCACTTCCTCTTCCAGGCCATGTTAACGACAGCCGTTCCTGCTCTGTTATACTGTTTAAATCGGATAAACTCCAAACATACTCAAGTTTTCATTCTAGACTGAAATGATACTAAGGAAGAAGTGGATCAAAGCGATCGATTCGCCGCGGTGAAGGGCCGAACTTTATAATAAAACACACGTTTGTTTGTCGCCGGTGGGGCACAACACCGGCACTTCACAGCATGCTAGCATTAGCCAGCTAGCGTTTACTGACGTGCTTAACATTGTGCGTCTTAAAACCAAGCGGCAACCTCCGGTGGCCAGCAGTGATGCAACCCGGAAATTGACATTTTCTGTAATATTCCCTTCATCCGCTAGGGGCTAGCTCCAAGAGCAAGCAAATCCCCATAGAGTCCCATGTTAAAAACGCCAACTTCACAGCAGAAATAAACAGGTTTACAGCCTGGTTCAAAAAATCATTTTAGGTTTATTAGGTCAAGTTTACCTTCATGTCAACTGTGAGGGGGATGCATTTTTTTATAACTCATTCGGTTAGATGTTATTTATTCTTCAAATTACACATAATTAAGGGCGTGTCCTTATGATTGACATGCGGCAGACCGGAAGCTCCGCCTGCGGACCGGAGGCTCCTAGTTAGCTCCTTCTTTGCTCTTAATAAGGTCTCAGTTTGTTACAGAGTCGCACAACGGCGGTTTTTAGTCAGCGAATTGCAAGTCTAAGCATGTCTTACCTTAACCATGCCGCTTAGGGGGCTTATTAGCGCCTCTTAGTTTCGTGTTAGCTCAGTTAGCGTTTAGCCCACAGTACGTCAGCTGTCAATCATTTGCTTTGCGGCCGCTCTGTGCCCATTTTAGTATTTTCCTGGAGTGACGACGTACGTGACACGGCAAGATGGCGACGGTAAGACACGCCCAACTGGCTTCACATTTCTCTATTCAGAAGAGACCGGAAGCTACGTCCAGTAATATACAGTCTTTGCTTAAAACAAACAAACATCTGAAAATCGGGTCTGTACCTCCCCGTTTCCAGTGGAACAACTGGGGACTGCCAAGAAAGGAGACGCTTTCAGATGCTTGTGTGTTTTCAGCCGCACAAAGTTAGGCACGTTATCGAGCTGGCTAATGCTAACCTGCTAACACGACTGCGCAGTCTGCCGGCCACAAACAAACGTGTGTCGTTTTATTATAAAGTCCGGTCCTCTTCTCTGCTTCCCATTGCGATGACTAGGTTTTACCTCTTCTCTGCGTAGTTCTGCGTGTGTTTGTATGATCTGAGGATATTTAAGCCACCTGCAGGTCCTCCTGTAGGGGATTGCTTGTTTTGTTTTCCAACAGAGACCTTGGTTGTTTAGGGATCGCTGTACAGATGTACCAGTGAACTGTGTAAGTGGATTCATGTTTTCTCTCCTCTCTCTCTTCCTCTTCCTTACTCCTCTCTCTCTGTTTCACTTTCTATCATTATCTCTGTTAACTTTCATTTCTCCCTTGTCAGGCCCAGCAGTATGAAATGGAATGGTGTAATAGACAAATGTTTAAATAAAGAAATAAAATGAATAAACATGATATCAAGTGGAGCCTTATGTTCATAAAGCTCCGCTTGGTAAAGCAAAACTGTTCAACAGAATAAAGCAATCAGATTTCCATTGTGCTTGCTTCGATACTGGACAGGACAAGTAAAAAAAAAAAAAAAAAAAAAAAAAAAAAAGTTCGGTCCTTCACCGCGGCGAATCGGTCGTTTTGATCCACTTCTTCCTCAGCATCACTTCAGTCTGGAATGAAAACTTGGCATTGGCGTTTATCCGATTAACAAAGTTTAACAGAGTAGTAGCTGGCGGACTACTGTTAGCAGGTTAGCATTAGCCAGCTTGATGACGTGCCTAACTTTGTGCGGCTGAAAACACACAAGCATCTGAAAGCGTCTCCCTTCTTGGCAGTCCCCAGTTGTTCCACTGGAAACGGGGGGGTACAGACCCGATTTTCAGATGTTTGTGTGTTTTAAGACGCACAATGTTAAGCACGTCAGTAAACGCTAGCTGGCTAATGCTAGCATGCTGTGAAGTGCCGGTGTTGTGCCCCACCAGCGACAAACAAACGTGTGTTTTATTATAAAGTTCGGCCCTTCACCGCGGCAAATCGATCGCTTTGATCCACTTCTTCCTTAGTATCACTTCAGTCTGGAATCCGTGAAAATTTCAGTAGGGTTGGCGTTTATTCACGTTATCTACGAAGTAAAGCAGGGACATTGAACTGGGCCGGAAGTGGGCCCTCTAAGTGTTTCAAACCGGAAGTTCGGAACATGGAAGCGTGATAATCCCCTATTGGAAAGACTTGTTGACTCCACAATTCCCACCTCTGCTATATTTCAAAAAGTATTTGCTCACCCATCAAAATTATGGGAATCAGGTGCTCCAATCACTTCCATGGCCACAGGTGTGTAAAAGGAAGCAGCTAGGCATGCAGACTGTTTTTACAAACATTTTTGAAAGAATGAGTCGCTCTCAGGAGCTCAGTGAATTCCAGCGTGGAACTATGATAGGATGTCACGTGTGCAACAAATCCAGTTGTGAAATTTCCTCACTCCTAAATATTCCGCAGTCAGTTGTCAGCTGTATTATAAGAAATGTTTGGGAACGACAGCAACTCAGCCACAAAGTGGTAGGCCATGTAAACTGTCGGAGTGGGGTCAGCAGATGCTGAAGCACATAGAGTGAGGACGTCACCATCTTTCTGCAGAGTCAATCACTACAGACCTTCAAACTTCATGTGGCCTTCAGATCAGCTCAAGAACAGCTCAGAGAGCTTCATGGAATGGGTTTCCACTGTGGAGCAGCTGCATCCATCCACACATCACCAAGTGGAATGCAAAGCATGCTATGCAGTGGTGTAAAGTAGCCACCACTGGACTCTAGAGCAGTGGAGGAGTTCTCTGAAGTGACAAATCACGCTTCTCCATCTGGCAATCTGATGGGCGAGTCTGGGTTTAGAGGTTGCCAGGAGAACAGTACTTGTCTGACTGCATTGTGCCAAGTGTAAAGTTTGGTGGAGGCGCAATTATGGTGTGGGCTTGTTTTTCAGGAGCTGGGCTTGGCCCCTTAGTTCCAGTTAAAGGAACTCTGAATGCTTCAGCATACCAAGACATTTTGGACAATTCCATGCTCCCAATTTTGTGGGAACAGTTTGGAGCTGGCCCTTCCTCTTCCAACATGACTGTGCACCAGTGCACAAAGCAGGTCCATAAAGACATGGATGCAGATTCTGGTGTGGAGGAACTGGACTGGCCGGCACAGATTCCTGACCTGAACTTGATAGAACACCTTTGGGATAAATTAGAGTGGAGACTGAGAGCCAGGCCTTCTCATCTAACATCAGTGTGTGACCTCACAAATGCACTTCTAAGAATGTTTATGGGAATTTTTGACCCCTCTCCTAAATCTTGTGGATAAGCCTTCCCAGAAGAGTTAAAGCTGTTGTAGCTGCAAAGGGTGGACCAACGTCATATTGAACCCTATGGATTAGGAATGCGATGTCACTTAAAGGTGTAATATAGAACTTTTTATTAAAAGCTATTTAAAAAAATACCTCCGCAAGTCGTTTGGAGGGTTGCAGAATGAAAGTACAACATTTACTTAAAAAATTATATTTAGCCTTAAAATAAGTATAAAATCAATTTTAATCGGTTCGACAATGGCATTAAGTTTACATGTACAAGCCAATGCACACCACCTTTTCCTTTTCCTCCTGGATTGGTAAGCTAACTCGTTTGCTAACATGGCTAACGTTAGCTGTCAGTTATAAACTCCTTTGCGTTACTTGTTGGACATGTTGCAGGCTGCAGGTTACTTGTCTATCAGCAGCAAGCCTGGCAACCAAATGGCTGGAGTTGTTTTTCTGCCGTTGCAACTACAACCTAGACACACGTGATGTCGCTGTCCTGTCCGTGTTCCATATTCAACCTTTAAGCTCATATGTGAGTCAAGCCAGGTGAACAAACACTGTACTTTTGGCAATATAGTGTAAATTGCATGCTAATGTGGCTAAGGTTTGCTGTCAACTTCCTGGACACTGGACACCATGGTACATTGTGAACTCATTAGTTCCACACAACAACACATTTGTACTAAAGTTTGCTTAAAAATGTGCAAACCTGTGCAAACAACTTCATGAGGAGGTGCAAACATCCAGGAGCATCCATGAAATTTGTCACATTCAGGTCGTTCACTGGTGAAAACAAATGGTTGCTTAGGGATAATCACACTGCAATGATCCTAATCTATTTTCTTCTTTGATTTTCAGAGTTTCCTTTAAATATCCAATGTGGTTTGCGCATTGCCCCAAATAATGCTTGTTTTCTCAGCATTTTGGTGAAAAGCAGGCATTTTTACTTCAAGTACCCTATGATCTACTGCAGATTACTAAAGAGCGGAAAAAGCTAGAAACATTTTTTTTTCTGATAAAAGAAGAAGAGTCTAAGCTTTTCTTTGGTAGATTTGGTGTTTACATAGGCGTAGTACACAATGTTCAATGGCCCTCCAAAAATCAGTGAAAATGCTTAAAAATCCTGGCGCTTTGCTCGGAAAACGTCTGGCAGTCTATGAGTTAAGAATAAATAAATACTTTAGGTCCACTTGTCTGTGTTTACTAGTTTGCAGTTTTGTTGTCCTGGTATGTTTGACATGTTTAACACCTAATCCGGATATGTTCTCCAATTATTTGTCCAATTATTTGTTAACCTCTGCACCAGCCTGATTGATTTGAATCAGTTGCGTTGCAGCAGGGAACCACTCAAACTTGCAGGATGGTGGCCCCTAGGACCAGATTTAGTGACCGGTCTTAGACAATATACAATGTGTGACAAAATAGAAACTAAGAATCTTTACAGAAGTTTTAAGGGGTGTTTTTGTTCATTTGTTTGTTTTTTGTTTTGTTTTTTTACATCTTTTGATAGGTTAGGAGTTGATAAGTTCCAGTGTGGATTGTCATCACTGTTACCAGTTATTGAAGATGAATAGTTTACATCAATGATTCTAAATCCTGGTCCTCAAGTACCCCTGCCCTGTTGTATTTCTATTTAACTCCAGCACACCTCATGCACATTCTTTGAACTGCTCGTCAGGTTTTTTGCAAGCCTGATGATGAGCCATTTGTTAAAGTCAGGTGTGTTAAAATATGGAAATCTCCAAAAGCATGCAGGGCAGGGGTACTTTAGGACCAGGATTAGGAAAGACTGGTTTACATTAATGCACTGATGTTAGAATTACTTTGACATTTCCAGATAACACAGGTTATCGATTACTTTGACGACTTTGTAATGTTGTCAGACCAGATATTCATCTTTTTTTTTTTTTTTTTTTTTTTTAAGGATTTTTTGGGCACTAGTGGCCTTTATGTGACAGTGTATAGTGACAGGAAAGGGGCAGAGAGAGTGGGGAGTGACATGCAGCAAAGGGACCTGGACCGGAAATCGAACCGGGGCCGACTGCGCTGAGGAACTGTAGCCTCTGTTTATGGGGCGGCAGCTCAACCGGGCTAATCACCGCCCCCAGACCAGATATTCATGCTGCGTTTTTGTTTATTTAAAAGGATTCCCATTTGCTAATGCCAGTGCGTCAGCTAGTCCCCCTGGGATCCAGCAAATATCAACAACAAACACCATAGTCCAAAGTATTAACAAAATAAAACATACCTAGTTAGGGCCGCCCCTCCCTAAATGCAGAACACGCGGTGTGCATAGGGCCTCATCTTCCAACAGGGGACACATTAGCATGCAGTGGCGCATGTGCACGATACTGTAAGGCGAAAGAGAGAAAAGAGACCACCTGTAATCAATCGCAATGATTGTCAGCACTCGACAACTGACCAATCAGATGATGGGCACGTGTGCTGGCAGTCTCTCTCTTGCAGAGCTAAGGGAGCGACATCACGAATCCGGAGGAAACGAGAGACAGACAGGGGGGGGGGGGAGGCAAAACACGAGGAAAGTTCAAAACACCAAAACAGGAGTGTGTTTCACTTGGAGGTGGGAATGTTGTTGAAATAAAACTTTGTGACACGGACACCTAAGCTGTCACTCATTAGACAGGAATCTCTACCTCCAGTCTCTGTCTACACTGGAGAATTTTTTTCCAGCAGCTCTGATTAACTTTTACTGAATGCCTTGTTAACGCCCTGCATTCACTTTGTTGAAAAAGAGAGGTAAAAAAAAAAAGACCCATTGTTGGTTGTATAAGCTATAAACTAAAGCCAATATATAATAGATTGGCTATAGTTTTATATCAATTCATGCTGTTAAGAAGTTTTAGACTATTTTTAAGGAAAACACACCAAACATACAGTATCTTAATTTGCTTGTCTGGATTTCTTACTATAACAGGGTCAATGCAGAAATTTGTCAGCACATCACCAGGGTCATCAAGCAGCATCTTTACACGTACAGGTGCTACTCCGAGTGATGGGGATGGGGAGAGGTGTGAGGGTGTGGGGCGGTGACGGTTGGGGCCTCCAAGTAACATTGCAGGGGCAGCACTTTACGTAGAAAATTACATAAAGAATAATGGAGAATAACAATTAAGATAATAGAGATAAGACTGTAGTAGTAAGTAGTAAGTAAGTAGTAATAATAGTAACATTTAGGAACTTACATGAATAAATATAAAAGATATGATGCACTAACACATAGAAATTAATAAACTATAATAAAGAATACATTAAATTTGCAGTATAACATTTAAAAAATATCTTGAATAATGATACTGAAATTAATACATGCTGATCATGTAGGCAGATATGAGGTAATTAGGAAGAGCCCCCTATGCAATGGCAGCGTGGCAAGGTGATACAACACACAAAATGGCCATCGATTAGTCTATATCTCAATGTCAACTTTTAAAATAGTATGTATGTTTTTGTACACATTTTACAGTGTCCCAACTTTTTAAAATGGGGTTTTTGTCATGTCTGATAAGAAATACAATATCATCTCTTTTTATGGATCTTTAAGGAGATTTTTAATAATATTGAGTGTTAAATTCAGTTTATTTGTTATGACTGTATTATAATTTCAGTCTGAAGTTATTTTTGTACAAGTTAGATTTAGCATCTATTGTCAAATTATGTTAAAGATTATTTTGACTTGCTTTAATCATGAGAAACATTTTCCATATTTTTTTTATTCTGTAAAATTAATCAGAACCTGTTGCAATAGTGTGTGTGTATGTGTGTGTATGAACGCATTGTGAGCATATTGTCAGCTAATACTGACGTCATTTGAAATCACTCTGCGCACTCATGTCTTTGTTTGTGTATTCTGGCATACACCTCTAACTGGTATCAAGCCGTGCGCGTGAGTGCACGTGTGCACGTGTGTGTGTCAGACAGATGAGGTCACATGGCGCTGACGCAGAGATGTCCTTCAGGTAAGCAGGTTTGTCCCGTCGCCAAGCGCAGCCATCATGTGGCGACGGTAAGCAGCTCAGAGATCACGGAGGTCACCGGGACGATATCCCAGAAAACCCTGGAGAGGACGGGGGGAGCAGATGGAGGGGAGGCAGCTACACGCTAAAGACAGACACTAATAACATGACTGCACCGCGGGGGTCCGTGTACAACATGTTATAAACATGCAGCATGCCAGGATGGTCAGATTATTCCAGCCCACTGACGCTGCTGGATCCATCCAGCAGGAATGAGATGGATGGATCCAAACATAAAAAAAACGGAGTGAGTGAGGGGTGAAGAGTGCAGGTTCAGAGCTGAAAGACATTATGATGAAGATTGGCTGAATGAGGGAGTAATGAAGAAGCAGCCATCACTCCAGTCTCCTTCAAGCTGCCCCGGGTCACTGCTGGAGGAAAAAAAAACCTTTTTAATCCTCTGATTGAGTACTCGGTCCTCTCTGTCCCTGATTACAAGAAAACTGTTGATTTATGGAGGATTTCTCCTCATGTCTCGCTGATATTAATCCTTTCCATTCCAGAGGCTGGATATTAAGAGAAAGGGAAGATATTTTTGGACTTGAATGAAGAGAATTCAATCTGGTTCCGGCCTCAAACTCAACACTTTCCAATCAATAATGATAAATGACATGATGAAAGCTAACCGTAGAAAATTCTGCCTGTATTTGCTGGGGCTTCGTGCCAAAGACGGAGACTGCGCCGCATTACTATAATTCTTCAGGAAGTTAACAAATGTATCTGTGATGATTCCAGGCAGCAAAAGGGAAGGATGAGCTCTTCCCGGCCACACAAGTCCCGTCCACCCTCACACACTCCCACTCTCTCCGTCCCTTCCCTGTTGCAAAGCCAAGAGTGACGAGAAGGAGAGAAGGGAGAAAAATGACAGAGATAGACAAAGGTTGATTAAATTGGTTTTCAATTCTGGGCGTCTCTGTCTGAAGCTGCTGCATTAATTTGCTCCATTACATATCTGAGAGCCAGTGAGTGTATTAAGAGCTGCTGTAAATCATATCAGTGAGTGCTCCGAGAGCTCCAAGCCAAAATAAGAACTGTTGGTCCATCCATCGCGGCGTTAGCTGAAGTGAGTCAGCATGCAGAGATCTGAGTAAGAGGAGGCTCTTTATATTCACTTAACACATAATGACATATAATCACAGTTTTTGCTTAATCTAAGATAATCAAACACTTCCTGGTTAATGATTCATAGGATGCTGGTTTGATTCCTCAAACCCAACTTCTGCTCTGAGCTTTTAACTGATTTATGCTTTACTGAACTTTCCAAACCACTTTCAGAGCCATCGTTAAATGAAAGATAACATTGACTTTGATAACTATGAAGTCAAATGAATCACAGTAGCACCAGCAGATTTACGACCGACATGATTTTAGTGACTGTTCTCTAACATCTTAGATATTTAACAGTGCTGAGTTCACCAACTTTATCATCATGACTCTTCTTTGAGTTCCAGTTCAGTTTTAACTAAGTATTTTTTCCTTACTTTAACCAGATATATAGACCCTTTCACGGCCTATGTCACAGTGATGTCACTGCTGTAGCTGGATGCAAAACCAGAAGAAAGCGCACAGCGAAGACTGTAGAAATTAGCTTTCTCAAGTGTTATTGCAACTTTAAAATGTCGTCTTGTTGTGTGTTTGGGTGCCAGAATAGGAGGAACGATGTTCGTGGTAGTAAATCAAAGTTTTTAAGGAAACTAGTGGACACCAGTCCTCAGAAAAAACTAAGAAAATTATGGTTCAATGCAGGAAAATAAAAAGACTGAACAGTGGTGATCATCATTAATGCTGCGTTAGCAGTTTAAATGATACTGCTGAATGACTGCAACAAGACCCTAGTCTGCAATATAAAACTGAAAACGTCAAATATGTTGTGCTTTTCCCTAAAAGTAAGACAACGAATTATCATAACACATACACCATCAGAACGAGTGCAACAGCTGCTGCATTGCGAGTATTTCCGTTAGCTTAAACTTACCCAGCATGCAGGTGCAGTTTGCTGTTAAAATGATAATGTTTTCCTGATTGACGATGATCCAGGTCTCATGCATGTCATTCTTCTTGCTTTGACCTGGCTCTGCAAAACGTCCGGCCACAGCACACAAAGATCCAAACATAGATTGGTGTATTTTATCATTAGAACGTGTGGTGACCATTTCTGACATAGTTGTAAACATCCAGCTATTTCTCTGAGCTTCTCTGCTGGACACACATGGTGTCTGGATTAGATGTCCGGCCACTCCACCTGCAGCACAGAAGATCTTCATCCTCTCCTGTAAGGTGTCTGGATCAGCCAGCTGCTTTAATCTGCCAGTGTTCATTTACAAAAACAGCTGTCACGATCCGTAGACTGTCTGAACATATTCTGACAGTTCAGAGACCGAAACACTTGTTTTAAACCCTCCATTTACAAAAAAGCCACCAAAAACTGCTAGCTGCCGCTTGTTAACGTAGTGACTAGAGCTGCTTTTGCCTCCAGGCTAAGCCCCACCCACCAAAAAATGTCACCGTGTTTGTAAACTTTGAAAGGGTCTAATTGCAGCTCCAGTCCTGGAGGGCCACAATCCTGCAGGTTTTCCATGTCTTCCTTCTCCAACACACACCTGACTCAATGGGCTTTAAGATTCATTTGATTTGAGTCAGCTGTGCTGGTGCAAGGAGGCGTGGAAAACCGTCAGGACAGCGGCCCTTGAGGACCGACTTTGGACACCACTGGTCTATTGTTATCAAAACTTAATCAGCTGGCTTTGTCATGACGGTGCATCATGGTCTCCGGGTTGCTTGGCCTGTGGAATCAAGACAGATGTTGACTCTGGGTGGGTGGTTGTCCAGGATGGCCCTCTGGATACAGGACAGGCCCTCTCCCCAGGTTCTCCCCAGGGTTCACAGGACCTAGGACTCACACTTGGATGGTAAGTGCTTGATATGTTCAGCAGACCAATCATCCCTAGTCCGCTGGGACCTGTGCTCCATGGCTGCAGGGGGGCTCTGGCTTGGCTTTCCATGTGGTCTTGTCTCAGTGGGATGCGTGGCTGTCCGCTGTGGTGGACTGTCTCGGTTCCATGCTCCTTGGTGGTTGGTGGTTGCCCGGGCTTCTATGTGCACTTGTGATTTGTAGACAGTGGCTAATTGCATTTTTACAATCACCTGGTCAGCATTGAGCCCTGAGTGAACGATGATCAATTTTCTCTGTGTATGTCACATGAAGACGTTAACACACATGAAACTGAGACGCACACACACATTCACACACAACATGAAATGCCCTTATTCTCACTGACAAGGTGGTTTTGGACTCAGGTGTAGACTCAGATTATATGCAGTACAAAGGTCTTTATTAGGTGTGCTGAGAATGCTGGAATGTCAAAGGCAAGCGACAAGGACAATCTGGCAGAGACCTGAGGGGGGAGAGGTTACAGCCCTCACAGGTGGAGCTCATGAGTAAATCAGCTCAGGTAATCAGAATGAACAGGAGGGATCATCAGGGAGAAACCGTGACACTCACTGAGAAAGCAGCATAGCATCGTTTGATCATATCAGATAAGAAAAAACGCATACAAGTTCCACTAGCCAAGTTCCCATGGAGACTTTTTTCCTTTTTCAATTGAAATCACTCTGAAATAAGATTTTTGGGCAGTTGTTTCCATGGGAACTAATAACTAGGGATTGACCGATGCAGATTTTTTTTTTTTTTTTCTTTTTAGGGCTGATACCAATACCGATATTTTCTCACCAGCCAATGACCAATACAACTTGCCGGTATTTGGGTCTGATATTTGGGGCCAATATTTGGTGCCAATCCTGCATTTGACCCCAAAGTTAATATAATGAAGGACACAATGAAAGCTAACTTTGAAAACTCTTAAGATTTAACAAATAAACAAAGCACTTCAAATAAATATATAAAAGGGAAACAAACAAATATTAAATAAAAAACATTAAACATGTAATGAATATATAAAAAAGAATCAGTGCACTTGTAACAATATCAAAAATAAAACATTAAAAATGTAATACAGGGATGGGCAACTCTGGTCCTCAAGGGCCGGCATCCTGCAGGTATCAGGAGTTTCCCTGTGGTAACACACCGTTCAAAATCTCTCCCTATCCCGACTGTAGTCCACTATGTAGTGAGCATTTTGTAGTGTTGTTCGAATTTTCTTCACTACTTTCAATTCACTACACCATCCACTACAAAATATCCACAATGCACTGCGAATGTAAGCGTACAAGCGATGTAATGCAATGCAGCGATGTTTTGTGATCGCAGAAGAAGAAAAATGGCTAATTTTCAGCTTTCCACAACTACCAGTTAGCATATTAGCTAAGATGTATGTCAGGTGTTTACTAGTTGACGTTGGTGAATCAACAAGTTGCGCTTTAAACGCCTAAGATGCCGTCGCCTCTGTCTGTGCCTGAGAAGCAGGAGTTGGCCAAGCAACATCCATGCTACAACGGGCATAAATTTTTAAACTACTTTCTCAAAATAAAGTAGCCGATTGCTTTCAAGCGAAATAACTACTGGCTACAAATTCACAAGAGCTCGCGTACAATCCCGACCTACTCCAGCTCACAATGAGGATACAGAACAGTAAGTGACAAAACAACACATACACAACATTGATATTTCAGCAGTTTATTGATCAATAATCCTAACCACCAGATCTAGTGGACTGCATCATGCACACTTTGTAGGGGATAAGGAGTGAGTGGATGATTTTGAACACAGCTCTTGTGACTTGTACATCAAGCGCTGCACAATTACCCACTGATTGGAGTCAGGTGTGTCACAGCCAGGAAACTCCTAATACCTGCAGGATGCCGACCTTTGATGACCGGAGTTGCCCACCCCGATGTAATATATATATATATATATATATATATATATATATATATATATATATATATATATATATATATATATATATATATATGTATATATATAAAACTGCTACCTGTATAGATGCCTGTCTGTAAATTATGTAAAGGGGGGTTATTGGCCAACACACATAAATGTTGGCTGACCGATGTATTGTTCTATCCCAGGGGTGGGGAACCAAGGGGCAAACTCCGCCTCAGAACAGTGAAGCTCGCTTCCTTGTTGGAAATAGTGTAATCCTCCCTTCATCCGCTAGGGGCTGGCTCCAAGAGCGAGCAAATCCCCATAGACTCCCATGTTAAAAACGCCAACTTCACAGCAGAAATAAACAGGTTTACAGCCTGGTTCAAAAAATCATTTTAGGTTTATTAGGTCAAGTTTACCTTCATGTCAACTGTGAGGGGGGTGAATTTTTTTATAACTCATTCGTTTAGATGTTATTTATTCTTCAAATTACACATAATTAAGGGCGCGTCCTTATGATTGACATGCGGCAGACCGGAAGCTCCGCCTGCCGACCGGAGGCTCCTAGTTAGCTCCTTCTTTGCTCTTAATAAGGTCTCAGTTTGTTACAGAGTCGCACAACGGCGGTGTTTAGTCAGCGAATTGCAAGTCTAAGCATGTCTTACCTTAACCATGCCGCTTAGGGGGCTTATCTTTGTTAGCTCCTCTTAGTTTCGTGTTAGCTCAGTTAGCGTTTAGCCCACAGTACGTCAGCTGTCAATCATTTGCCCCGCGGCCGCGCTGTGCCCATTTTAGGATTTTCCTGGAGTGACGACGTACGTGACACGGCAAGATGGCGACGGTAAGACACGCCCAACTGGCTTCACATTTCTCTATTCAGAAGAGACCGGAAGCTACGTCCAGTAATTATATACAGTCTATGTGGGGAACCTTGGCCCTCATCCTGCAGGTATTACACTTGCCCTCACTCCTACACACCTGATTTAAATCAATGAGTTTCTGTGCAGAACTTGATTGGCTGATAGATCCATTTGAATAAAATCATACGTTCCCAGGAACGACCTTGAGAAACTTGTTCAGCTCCTGATTTTTTCACGTCTTGATTATTGTAACTCACTCTTCGCCGGCCTTAGTAAATCCTCCTTACAGCGTCTTCAGGCTGTTCAGAATGCTGCAGCCCGTCTTCTCTCCGGCTCTTAACGCTACGAGCATATTTCCCCCGTCCTAGCCGGTCTTCACTGGCTCCCTGTTCGCTACAGGGTTCAGTTCAAGATCTTGTTGCTGACCTTTAAAGCGTTGCACGGTTCTGCTACGTTACCTCTCTGAGTTATTGTCCCGCCACGTCCCTACCAGATCTCTTAGGTCATCCTCCTCATCCCTTCTGGAAGCACCAAGACACAGTTGCAACTCCAGGGGTGCGAGGGCTTTCTGCATTGCTGCCCCGCGCCTCTGGAATGCACACCCCCTCTAACTTGATCCCATCTTTTGGCGCAGGCTTTTCCTTCTTAATCTTTTTTTTCTCTTATTATTGTTTAATTCTTCTCTTTTTAAGTAGGTCTTATGTGTTTATATGTTTTTAGCCTTGTTTTTGATGTCCTACCATGTAAAGCACGTTGGACATCCAGCTGGATGCAGAAATCTGTGCTATATAAATTAAATAAATGAAACGAATGAAATGAAATCTGATTTGAATCAGGTGTGCTGGATTGGGGGGAAATGGAAAGCCTGAAGGGACACCGGCCCTTGAGGACCAGGGTTACCCACCGCTGGTCTATCCTTACCTGCAACTGCACGGGAGTTTGAAAACTCTTAGCTTTCTTCTAGATTGCCTGTTTTCACATGAGAACTACAAGCATCAGAAAGGGGTTTTAGGTTTTTGCTTTATATTTAAAGCAAGTCTTCCTCGACCGAACTTCAGCTCAGTAATGGCGTATATCTGCAGAACTGAGGCCATGGTGTTTTACACTGTGATAGATTACCTGTCTCAAACAAGTTCTAAGTTTCTCCAAGTTGATTTAAATATGGAAATGAAAGAACTGGCTGCCTGGAGGGAGAGAAATCAATTTCAAATCTTATTGTATGCTTTGGAAAACAGTCAGCGGGAATGTAAAACACAGGCGATTTGTACTTAATGGTCTGAAACATTTAAAAACATGGACATGGTGCAGTTAAACAAGCAGCTGCTTGTAGGCTGTGTTTATGACAAACGATAATGAATCACCAACATTTGGTCTGATGTTTTCCAACATTTAAACTTTTGGAAGTCGTGAAGAAAATGGAAAAGCGTGACTGAAAAAGGTTTTTTTTCTTTTTTCTCTCTGTTTTTTGATGGATAAGAAAAACTGGAACATTCCAGCTGAAATGTGACCGAATGAGTCAGAATGTAAATAAAGATGGAGGTCGACCATGTTGCCTTGAACCCTCTCAGTGTCGGTTCCTGCAGAACTCTTTCAGATATGCAGGTGTTTACTGAAAACGGCTGAATGGTTGAAGATGAGGATGGAGACCTGAGATGTGAAGACAGGAGGATGAAGTCAGCTGTGATCACAACCTGAATGAAATATTGTTTTTCTGTCTGCTGCAAAAATGTGAAAAGGAAAGAACTGGATCCTGCGAGGATGCAGACCATCCATCATGTGGAAGGAAAGTCCTTGAAAATTACTGAACCCAGTTTCACGCTTCCAGGCCAGCAGCAGATCTTAAGGACGGGCATGTCAGTACTCTGGTAGATATTGAAGTATCATTCCCAATCAAAATATTTGATTAAATATCTAGAGATGATGCAGGCTGCTGAGTTCTGGACCAGTCAGAGTTTATAGCAGACAATATGCACTGCAACAAACAAGTGACAGTTGCTTTCTGGAAGAACTGTCGGGGGTGAGTGATGGGTGGAGATGGTAATATGTATACTGAGTAGTCCTGTTGATGTACAGTGAGCTGAAGGAGAGGCTGTTGTCAAGGATGACACTAGGCTCTTAACATGGCAGGACGAGTGAACAATGGAGCCTTCAATGCAGAGTGAAGATTTGGAGCCAATAAATGTTTCAGTTTTGATATTTTAATTGTTTAATGCAGGTTGTTGACACTATGTCTGTCAGTATAAGAAATTGAACGCACTTTATATTACTTTTCAGTCTAATTATTATCATTTTTTATTCTTTTTACATATTCTATTATCATTTAAGCATTTCTTTCATATATTTATGTTGTACTGACATTGCAATAGAGATGTTAGAGTAGCACTTTATAACTTTCTGAGCTCAAAAATCTGTTTCTGACCCATTTTGATGGCACAGTGACATTCATTATATTCCTGGTGTTGTTGTTGCCCTGCAGCATCTCACAGCTAAGCAACCACTTCACAACATTTTTCCCACCCCAGAGCATCACTTTCCAGCATCACGTCGCATGGCAACAACATGATGTCAACACTGGCTGTTCTGCACTTACACTGTTGCATCTGAATATAAACCCTCATACAGTACATAGGGCTGCACTATAGCACACCATAAAGTAGGGTTGTCACAATAATGAATTTCTCCTTTAATACCAATAGAGCTCGCCAGACCACGTGATGAACACGCAATGCATTGTGGGAACAAGGGTCAGAAAACCGTTGTGTGCACCATTAGCGTTGCATTAACAAAGATATTAGGTGTACACCAGCAAATACTGGGTGTGCCAAATTTATTTTCAACAGTGTTCCACCTCCAATAACATTCAGAAGAATGTATCTCTCTCAAATACAATATTATTAACACAAAACGTCTCCACATGATGTGTGTTTTATCAGTAATAGTCAACCGTATTACAACAGGTCACATGTGTCATGATCCCAAATGAATCAATAAAGCAGTCAAATAGAAAGAGCACATTCGCAATCTAAAAAAAAAAATCCCTATCAGTCTTTGCTGCCCAGTAAGACCAACATAGTGAAATAAAACACACACATGCACGTACAGCCATTACTAATCCATGACGCACGACAAACAGCCATTTAACCATCTGAACACAGCTGTCGGCTCAGGAGCAGTAAAAGACACAACCATGTCGCTGTTTACCTGTTTACCTGTTCACCTGTTTACTTGCGCGCACTGCAGCTCTCAGTTTAAAGGGAAGAACGGAAACTGATGTCCCCCGTCCACTTTCCATGTAAGTTGCGCAAACAGCCAATCCAGCTCCTCCAAACCAAGTCCTGGATGCCGCTCGGTGCGCGCTGTGTGTCAAGCTGGTGAAACGCGTCTGATGCAGCAGCTTCACTCCATAAAAGTCACTCTGCAAACAGGTGTTCAGGTCGAGCAGCTGATGGTGAAGGAGCAGGGAACTGTCATCGCTGTTAGCAGCAGTTTAGTGCTCCGGCTGCTTGCTGGGCCAGTCTGATCTACGTCAGGTCGGCATGTTGCAGGTGTGCAGCTGCCTCCGTCATCGGTAAACAAAGTTAATGCAAACCCCCACAAACCTCTTCTCTGCATGAGCTCAAAGCCTCATTGAACAACTTAAATTACAGCATTCACAATGTAAATGTAAAAATAGGGAAAAATGTTTATTAGTTTATAGCTTCTGAGTGTGTCCGCGATGGTGACGACCTAAATCACGTTTGTTTGTTTTTTCTTTCCCGAATCTTATCTAATCTAAAACTGTTTCCATTGTGATGAAATTCAGCTGAAGTAACGGTAAAATAACAGCTTAAAAAGCGACTGCATGTAAAAGTATTAATGTCCCATAGAATGTACTGTCAATGAAAAAGTAATTGAAGAGGTTTCACCTCTTTTTTTTTTTTTGTCTTGTGCTGTTTTGCTTCCAATCTGGAAACTGATAAACACTTATTTGTTTATTTATTTGTTTCCTATGGTGGTCGTGAGAACGGCTATAGCAGTTTATAATTCAGCAACTCCAAACCATTTCTGCGTTTAAAACTATGTCCACGAGACAAGTTTCAAAGCAGCCGTGCTGCGCTGCTTCCTCCACTGCCTCTACTTCCCACAGTACATTGCATTTTACAGTGGTGCTTACGTCACGTTTGCGAGCTCTATACCATTTGGCATTTTGATACTTTTTGATATTTTTTGTAAAAAGGTAAACCAAACTCAATATTATCTTTATTTGTTTGATTATTTTCTAAGTCTTTCTTTTAAAATAATCAGGTAAATAAGTAAAATCTTCAATCCTTTAGAAGAAAGATCTTCTAAGTTCTTCTAAAGTTCTTATAAATCAATGCCAAAATTACAATCAATTTACATTAAACATTACATGGACATAACTAGAAAAATAAATTGTATAACTATCTAAATGATTTAAATATTGTAGTGCTGATAGAATATTTTAAAACAATATGTTTCAAAATTTTCATTTATTTAATGCTTTGTCTCGTTGGTTTAAAATATAAAACATTACAGTAAATGGGTATGAGGTAATGTCTATAAAATCATCTTTGTGTAGCTGACTTTATTATAACATCAGTCAGTTCAACTCTGTAGCCAATTTAAACGTATTTAAACATTTTAAGGATGTTATAACTAAAAAGAATTAAACATGTATTTTTTTAACCATTGATGTGTCTTATGTAGGCCACTGTAGGTTTCTACTGGGCTGGAAGAGGTTTGTGCTTTGACATACTGTAACAGGGAACTGGTGAACCACATCAGCACCTGTTGTTCCTCACTGAAGTAGCTGAATAAGTCTGCGTGGTTGTCCTTTAAGAGAGTAAAAGAAAAGATGAAAAGCCCTTGTTGATAAAGTAGGGGCTTAAAGTACAGTTTGGAAGGATTACGTTTTCAAAGCTAACGACAAAGGCGAGCCATTGGCCCACGGTGAAAGCGATGCTACAACACTTCAAACTTCAGCTAATCCGTAGCGCCTTCTACTCGCCATGAACCAGCCTGTCTGCTACCTGATATCTCCTTCTCCTCAGTTAAGTTGCTTCAGTTGGAGCTCCGCATCATCACCTACGTCACACTCACTGGCTTAAAGAAACAAGCTCCAATTTACCAATTTATTTGCGTTTTTCTTTTTTTTCAAAGAACCATTTCTTTTTGCTGGTATAGTACCATTTTTAACGCTCTAGTATTGCGATACTATACTGGTACTGGTATACCATGCAACCCTGCCATATAGTGCACTTGATTACCAGCTGTCACTACACCAACCATGGTGGCAACCTCGACACATGGGAAGATGTCATTCCAAATCAAATCCATAATTTTATGCGAAAATATTGTATTTACTTATACTATATTTCATTCCTTGTTTTTTTCTTTCTTTCTTTTTCACCCCTCGATGTGTTCACCTCCTCGTGCTATTCAGCACTCCTGCCCACAATGTATTGTGGTCTATAATCACCCATCTGGGGACCATCAAAGCTCATTAGTTTTCAAGATGCATTGTGGGTATTTTTGAGTCCACTATGTTTTTTCTTTCTGAACATTCGGACCCCGCTACAAAATGACATGATCCCTATGTAGGAAATAGGGTGTATATTCGGACACAGCTACTATGGCTGATTCATCAAAGAAACATAGGAGGACATTAAGAAAGAAAGAAAGAAAGAAAGAAAGAAAGAAAGAAAGAAAGAAAGAAAGAAAGAAAGAAAGAAAGAAAGAAAGAAAGAAAGAAAGAAAGAAAGAAAGAAAGAAAGAAAGAAAGAAAGAGAGAAAGAAAGAGACAGATGAAAAAGTAAGACAAGAGGCCAGATAAGTGTGACTTTTACTGGCTGGAGGAACGTCAGAGGAGAGACAGGATGAACTAGTGAGTACAATCATGTGATTTTCCTTTATGGGACAGAATGTATAGACATCTATTAGCTGGAGAAGTTTTCTTTGTTCTCTCTTTCCACCAGTCCACATTGGCACGCTGGTTTAGATTGTCATCTTATGATGCTTTGGTGAGAACAGCAGATCAGTTTTCTTCAATAATCTTCACGTCATGAGAGCTCCCAGTAAACAGCCGAGCCACGTTCCCACATTTAATGTCTGCTTTTAGCCTTCTCCAGCCATCAAAAACGCCACGTGTTTCTGTGAGACAGAGGAAAAACACTTTTCTGTTGTTGTTGCTCGTTCCCTTGATCTGCAGGCATCAGCTTTAAATAGTCTTATGGAAGACAGATTTGAGCATCCATTTGAATTTTTTATTGCCTGGCTCCCTCTAATAGATTGTAAACAAACTGTTACTATTGTGTGGCAAGGTACACAACGAGGGCCCAGGCGGGATTCAATCCCCAGACTCCCAAAAGAGCATCACAGGCACTTACCAGTCAGCCAGAGGAATATCCCCGTGGCCAGGTTGCCAGGGCGCAAGATCAGTCAGAGACATGGTGACAGGACCCCACACTGTCACAATTACAACTTGAAGTTTGGCTGAACTCTAACATTTGCCTTTCTGAGGTGTCCAAACCTTTGAATTTTTGCATCGTGCTCCTCTACGTTCTCCACATCCTAAAATTGTGAAATAAAACACCTCTAACTTTGCCTGAATATTGAAAACAATGTTTTATCTGTCAGTGCATGGCTTTTAGAGATCTGTTTTTATTGTTAACAGGAACATTGTCCGCCTGTTGCATAAATGATTCCAGGGAGAATCTATGAATCCATGGACTGCGATGTGTAGGAAGAGGACAAAGGGGTGGAGGAGAAGGAAATGATAAAGACCTCTGTGAACAGATCCATCTCTCTGTCTGAGTCTGGCAGATTTATTATTAGGCAGGGATCAAAACGAGTCTCCTGCTGCCTTCTTTCCTCATTCCTGGTTTTCTCTCACCTTCATCATCTGACAGCATCTCCTCCCTCATCCTTCTCTGCTCTCTGTTTGTCCCATGGACCAAACCTACAACATGCTCCTGAACCCAGAACGAAAGAAAGGAAGCATGACGGTGAAGAAGAAAAGGAGATGATGAAAGTGGATGACTATCTCCTGATTCACCATGCTGCATTCAGGGACTATCCTCTGTCAAAGGAAACAATATTGACAGACTGGGGAAATTTTTCATTTTATAGCAACGATGCTCTCCACCGGCCCTAAGAAGACATCAAACGTGTCCTGGAGACTGATGTAGAGAACAGAAAGGTTCAACTGGAGATGAAACAAGAGTACTTTTAACTTTCTTTGTCCACACTCTAATGTAGCGCTTCCTAGGGTTGGTCCCTGGTATTAGGTTTAGTTTTATTTACATATTTCCCAAAGTGTGACATCCTCTGTTCTGTGCTGCACCACAAGTTAAACATCCATGTGATCCTGAGACCACCTGCCTGTTTATCTAAGAATGTTGGATCTGCTCATTCCGATATTGTCCTGCTGAAGTAGAAACAAGCAGACCATGAGATCCTCAAAAATCTCCAATATCCCTACAAAAAGTTGCTAGATTAGTTGCTCTGTAAAATAAAAGTTGCTAAAAGGGATCTTAAAACTCGCTAAATATAGCAACTACAGCCCAGTTTCCACCAGCGGTTCTGGGTTGGGACGGTTACTGTAGGTGGAGGATGGTTCGGTTAATCCTGATCTCTGTTGCATTTCCACAGCATATCAGCCAAATAGGTAAAGCTGCATCAGCTACATATGAGCGTGATGTCATAACGGCGCAACGCCAGCCTTGAATAATTACAGCATTTTTAACTCCGCTCACTTTGGCTCAATTAAACAAACTTTATTAGTCGCCAAAGGGCAATTTAAAAGGCACAATGCAAAAGGCATGGTGATTTATGAGGAACACGGTTCCCATGTTCCCCATTTTCCCTAGAAAAGGTCCTATGTTCTCTGTTTTGTTAGGGAGGGGTGCTGTCTATCCCTAATCCCTAACCCTAACCCGGGGAACATAGGAGCCTTTGAGTGAACATGTAAAGTGGGGAACATAGGACCCCATAGGGGATAATACTTTTGCCATCTACTTTTGGGAGGGAGCTAAATACTGAGGTATTGTCACAAGATGTCAGAAGATTTATTTCCATCCAGTGTTGCATTATTTTTTTGCCAAGATCTTGCATTGATGATGGTAGAGTCTGACCGCTGCGCACAGCCTTCTCCAGCACATCCCAAAGATTCTCAATGGGGTTCAGGTCTGGACTCTGTGGTGGCTAATTCATGTGTGAAAATGGTGTCTCATGCTCCCTGAACCAGTCTTTCACAATTTTAGCCCGATAAATTCTGGCATTGTCATCTGGGAGTATGCCCGTGCCATAAGGAAAGAAAAATCGATTGATGGAATAACCTGGTCATTCAGTATATTAAGGTATCAGCTGACCTCATTTTTTGAGCACGTACTGTTGCTGAACCCAGACCTGAGCAACTTCAGCAACCCCAGATCATCACACTGCCCCCACAGGCTCATACAGTAGCACTAGGCATGATGCTGCATCACTTCATCTGCTTTTCCGGCCACATTTCTACCTGGAAGACAATGGGTCCCCACTATCCTTCCAGTTTTTCATAATGCGTTGGACTGTTCTGAACCCAGTTTTAGTAGTTTCTGCATCTCCTTAGATGTTTTCTCTGCTTGATGCCAATGATTGGACCCTTCTCACACAGACTAACATCTTTTCCACGACCTCGTGATGTGCGTTTCATCATGGTTGTTTAGGAAATGAAATCAACTCATTGCACCAGTTGGGGTTAAATAACTTGTTGCCAGCTGAAAGATAATCGGCCATGCAGTAAGGATCCAATAGGAGGCTCGTACCTATTTGCTTAGTTAAACCTAGGTGGCAACTTTTGGGGGGGGCTGACAGTGTATTTTCTTGGTTATTACAACTGATCTAAACAGGCTGAAGAGTAGATTACTCATTGCAGTTAATAGTGACTTGGACTTGTATGAAATGACTCGTAAACATGTCAGGAATCAAATCATAAAGTAAACCAAATGCAAGGCATTCATCCCTCTTGATACAAAAATGAAATGAATCTATTTATGCAGGAGATCAGAGTTTATTCATTTCTCTGAACCCGAAGACTAAATCATGTGAAATCTCTTCCTATTGATGCTGAAACTGAGATGCCAGCAGGAAAAAATGGAAACAAAAAAGAGATAAAGAGCATGTTTCCTGCGTTTCCCCCTGGCCTCTCTGTCTGGCAGCATGCAAGCAGCACCAGAGGACAGACCCGGATGGTCACCTATCAAAGCCCGTCTAATGAATAGTCCTCTAATCCCCTCATTGAGATACAGAGAACAAGCTAGCTGCTAATGCTCTTTCTCTTCTCCTCTCTCATGCACACGATTTATACAAAAAACGCACACTCGATGGACAGAAAACACACACCCACTTCTGTACTACATTCACATGCAAAGAGTGTGTGTGTTTGTTGAAAATCGAACAGGTGGCCTGGCCTCTCCGCCTTCCTCATTCACGCACACTGAACAATACAACTCCATAATATTCAGCCTTTGTTCTCCGCTGTAAGCCGTATTAATTATTCCAGAGCAGAGTGGATTTCAAAGAGGGAAGACAAGAGGTCCTCATCGGTGTGGAAGCAGTTTAACATGTTTTATTCTCAGCCAGTCGACAAGCTGGATCTGTCAGACAGGAATATGAAGCTATCATGTTTAGACTGAGGGAGAAACTTGCATCCTGCATTGTTTTTCATCCAGAAAACTGTATTTTCTCATCCGTCGTGGTGTCGCAGCGCATCTGTCAACCTCCAAACTTGCCTGATGGACAGGAGGAACATACCTGGACAGCTGAAAGAGGGTTAGGATGTCAGGTTTGTTAAGGAAGGTTCCATTTTCACTTCCTGCTTCAAAGAAATGACAAAGAACAGACAGAGAGCGCTTTTCTACTTATTTTTAAACAGAAGTTTAACCCGTTAACTTTGGTTCAGGATCAGGCCACGTCTCCACCACACTATCACCTGCTTCACCCACTCAGCAGTGTTCCCTGCCCTTATTCATCCTCCTTCATCAATTTGTTTTTGCCCTCTTTCATCTATCTTCCCCCTCCCACTTCAATAATCTTTTCATCCTCTCTCAACATTAGGCTATCCTTCATCCGTCCTCCATCCCTCAATGAACCTCTTCCTCTCCCTTATTTATTTATCCATTCATGCGTCCTCGACTCTCCGTCATTCATCCTCCCATCATTTCTTCATCTCTCATCCTTTTTCCCATCTCAAGTTTTTCTTTTTCCTCTTCATGTCTTTTCTTTGTCCCTTTTTTCAACACGCCATCTGAGGGGCTCTAAGTCGGCGCAGGTTAGTGGCATCTTCAGACTGAACCCTTCACCCTGACATCAGATACCCTGATGACCAATCAGAGAACTAACAGCTCTCCTCATAGCTTCACCCATCCTTTCATTAACCCAGTAAAACCAGTTTGTTAAGGTGTGGTTCTAGTTGGTGAAATTTTAGATGAATGATTCATGAAACCATGAAAGTCAACATCTAGTGTACAAAGACATCCACAGTGTTTCTTGTCTGCGTTTACCTGCCTCTCACTCCTGGTCTTTAAGAATTTGGCATGGTTTTCTATGTTATATATTCAGTATTAAAACTATAAAGTGTCACCTTGAATGCTTTGAAATCCTTGTTAGACAATCACTGAAATCTTTATTGTGATGATGAATCATGATGTTTTCATTAACAGATGAGAGAAACTGGTTTTCCGGGTTAGGTTTCACCTCTACGTTCTCTCCTGTAGACTCACTGGAAGGTCACCCTTTTAATAAGGTGATTAATGTTCATCAGAGACGGAACAAATCAATACAGATGAATGAGTGTGAGATTAGTCAGAGCCTTTGAGAAGCTACAGGATAATGGCTAGGCTGCTGTAGCATACTGTGATAAGAAAAAGATAAAACAGGACCATCCCATGTTCAAGACGCAACAGATGCAACACAATTGTCCGCTCAATTTTTTGGGGGAATTCGGATGTTTTGTCCACATGGGACTTCAAGAGCCTGTAATTTTTTTTCTTAAAACATCAAAGGGACCAAATTTGGATACACCCGTTTTATTTCCATGTTTACAATCCAAAAGCTTCCAATGTTCCCACTGCCCCATCTTAGCCTTGACCCGCGTGTGCAAACCCCACGAGCACAAGTTTCTGAGCGTGCTCTTTATCTTCGTCTCGGCTTTTGTATTTCTGTGGCAGCGTTCCAGCGTCGCTTATACATCTGGTAGATGTACTACAGCGTTTTCAGTGGTTTTGTGTTGATGCACACAGTTCTTGAACTTCACCGGAAACTTTTACAAAATAAACTTAAGCCTACGTTGCTTAAAGGCGTTTATATTCATGAGCATGACAAGCAGTGAAAATATTAGACTGATTTCAACAAAGACGTGGAGTTCGCACGTTCTAGGCAGGCAAAGCCCACCATATGCTTTTGCGGAAGACCACCTGTGCATCTTGGTGGTCTTCCACAAAAGCCCTTTTTTTACATGACGCTTTCATGCAATACGCAAACCTTTTACTTTTGCATGTTGTAAGGAAAATGAATTTACACAACAGTGGAATGAAGATGCAGGAGAAAACATAAATAGGACCAGAAACTACACTGCCTGTCCAAAAAAAAAAAGTCGCCACCTGGATTTAACTAAGCAAATAGGTACGAGCCTCCTATTGGATAATTACTGCATGGGCGATTATCTTTCAGCTGGCAACAAGTTATTTAACCCCAACTGGTGCAATGAGTTGCTTCTCATTTCCTAAACAACTATGTGGAAAGACACATTCGTGGTCTTGGAAAATATGTTAGTCTGTCTGAGAAGGGTCAAATCATTGGCATCAAGAGGTGAAAACATCTAAGGAAATGCAGAAACTACTAAAACTGGGTTCAGAACAGTCCAACGCATTATGAAAAACTGGAAGGATAGTGGACCATCGTCTTCCAGGAAGAAATGTGGCCGGAAAGGCAGATGAAGTGATGCAGCATCATGCCTAGTGCTACTGTATGAGCCTGTGTGGGCGGTTTTATGATCTGAGGTTGCTGCAGTTGCTCAGGTCCAGGTTCAGCAACAGTATGAGCTCAGATAATGAGGTCAGCTGATACCTGAATATACTGAATGACCAGGTTATTCCATCAATGGATGTTTCTTTCCTGATGGCACGGCCATATTCCAAGATGACCGTGCCAGAATTTATCGGGCTAAACTTGTGAAAGATGGTTCAGGGATCATCAGACATCATTTTCACACATGGATTAGCCACCACAGAGTCCAGACCTGAACCCCATTGAGAATCTTTGGGATGTGCTGTGGTCAGACTCTACAATCATCATCAAGATCTTGGTGAAAAATTGATGCAACACAGGATGCAAATAAATGTGGTGACATTGCAGAAGCTTCTGGAAACACAGCGAATGCTGCCGCAATCAAAGCTAAAGGCGGTCCAACCAAATGTTAAATGTTTGACCTTTTTTTGTTGGCGACTATTTTGGGGGCCAAGCAGTGTATATAATGTGTATGTCAGGCATCTAGGTGGCGAGGTAACTTTGGAATGACACACCCAGGTGTGCACCACATCCTTATAGGACCGGGACACACAAAAACAGAAATGTTGCCTGCGTAGAAAGTGCGAATGCCACATCTTTGTTGACAGCATAAACGTTCCATCAGAAACAGGTTTTACTTTCAACAGACCGAAAATCTAAAAGAAGCAGCAGCACAAACAGGACACAGAGGTCCACCATTGCTGTTGTGTTTTTCGTGGGGTAAGCTCAGTCCGACTGCTCAGGTCCAAGATGACGTGGAAGACATCATCGTCGTTAAAATATTCCACTTGTAGTTTACACTGATAAGACGTCAGAAAACTCTGTTGGCAAAACTCTATTGCTGTGTAAAGCTGGAGTTATAGTACTGGTAAATCTACAGGGTGGAGCTTTTTTGATGGTTCGCTTCAGTTCCAGCAATTATTTCCTGTTTTAGAACAACACTGGCGGCCGACACTCACTCAGCGACTCGATCCAAAAATCCAGAACCATGTAATGATAATATAATCAATCGTGAGGGAGTAATTCTACGTGATTGCGTTCACATGTCTGGGCTGCACGGGAGATTCAATACCCAGACTTCTGGGGGACAGTTGTGCACGCTAACCAGTCAGCCAAAGGGATATCTCTGTGCCCATGTAGTCAGGGCACATGATCAATCAGAGGCATAATGACAGGACCCCACACTGTCAAACATACAACGCATGAGTATAACTGAGCCCTAAGCAAGAGGTCAATACATAAAACCTTTCAGTCTTCCTGTTTCAGTGTTGTGGTGTAATCAGGACCTAAATAAAGCGGTGGGTTGTCAAGTCTGATGGTCCAGAAGCTGTGCAGGGTGAGCGGCTTGTTTACACCCCGGCAGGACATCCAGTGTCTCTCTGACATTTCTCATCGTGTTTTCGCCGGTAAAGAGCTGAGAGTAAACCAGAGCATGTACATGCTGGAACAATGACAAAAAAGAGGACTCAGCACCTAACCAGACTTAGTTTGTAGAAAGTGCAGACGGTCAGATGAAAACCAAACAGGAAAAAGCAGGGAGAGGGAAGAAAAGAAGGAATGGAGGATACTGCCAGACTCTCCATTATCAAGGGTTTTATAAGCACTCCTGTGTATAACAGCAATCCTCCCTGTAAAGACCACAGTTCAATGACTCTCCTCTACGACTGCCTGAGTAGAAACTCTTCTTTCTTTTAAAATGCTATGATGTGGTTACTGACCCAATTCTTTAAAAAAAAAAAAAAAAACTGTTCGCAGCCTTGTGCTGCATATTTAGCAGGAGGAAGCAGGAGGGAGGAACTCGATGCCCTTTCTCAGAGCTTTAAAGTCTGAGTTTTTTAACAGTTGTGAATGAGGGCAGAAGATGAACCTCATCACCTTCTTATCTGTTTAACTCGTCCTCTTCCCCAGACTGTGTGTTGCGGCTAAATGTGTTTCCTCACATATCATTGTATCATGTCAGTATTATTGTCAAAGGGTTCACTGGTGCATTTGTGCATGTTTGCGTTGCGTCTTCGAACAACAGACTGACAGAAACCAGCAGAATCAAAAGAAATTATGATTCTGTTTGACAAGCTGAAATTCAGCATCATCCCAGCTGCCAGTCTGACAGCAGCAGACGGAGATATGGACCAGGAGGAAAGATAAGTAGAGCGTAAATGTTCCTTTACCACATCATATATTCTGGGTAGTCGCTATGCATTTCATCCTGCGCTATCTCTTCCATCTCGACAAACCCTTCACGAGGCCTGGGAGGTACTCCACTTGAAGCTCTCAGACATCCTGAGCAAATTAGAGGTCGTTAAAGATGAAATGTTGCAGCTGAGATGCTATCAGGACGCTAAGCTGAAGCCCGCAATCAATTTGAGAAACCACGAGAAGTCTGTTCCCTCTTAAACATTAATGCATAAACTTTCATCTCTTATAGGTTGACTAAAAATGTCATGTCAGTAACTAACTTTTTTCTTAAGTTACTCTCAGGTTCACCAGACAAGAAATCCTCTGTTTTAATTTCCGCACAAATGTCAGGTGAAGGCTTTATTTGTTTTGTTTTAGTTTAGAGCTTGTAACCACACATTTCTGTTTTCAGGAGTGAAATGAAGGAATGAAGCATCAAAAGCTCTGGATAAAGCATTAGCACTGGTATCGATACTTAAATGCCACTTTGGCGTCTGCTGAGTCACTAAAGCCGGGGTTACGCCTGATCACACCCATGCAGTCAATGGTTTGAATTAGCCTATATCGAACACGCCGCGGCGTGTGAGCGGTCCGTCATCGCTCTGACATGCCGTACCGCTGCACTAAAGATACGTGCCAGCTCTATTTTTGACGGAGCACACGCCGACACCGCGTCAATTTCAGTAGTTCAGATCGGACCAGACAGGAAATCGGACACGGGATTCAGTGTAAAACATCCGGTAACTTCCTAAACAAAAGCCACTGTGCAGATTTTCAGCTGCTGAACACGACATCATCTCCGTGTCCACAAGGTTTCAGTGAATAAGAAACCACAATGCACAAACGTGAACAAAATTAGCCATTTGGATGAGAATCACAGGCGATCTTGCGATCCCTCCCGTGATTCCGTGATGTCACGAATCAAGCAACAGTTGTTACGCCTGCAGGTGCACAGTGCACGGTGTAAATGCTCGCACCCTGGAGGTCGCAGCAAAGCCGTTGCGCTGCGCTCATAGACCAGGTGTGAAGCCCGGGTGACACTATCAGCCACCTCTGCCCTTTTAAACAGGCACTGCTGCAGGCAGCTCCTCCCCTACAGTGTCTCCCTGGAGGACCCATTGTTTACAGTGTGGCTAACTTAGTATTGCAGTAACTTTTTTGTTTTAAAAAGTGACAAGTAATAAATCCAGTGACTTTTTCTGACGTTATTGGAGACTCATGCAGACTGATGTGAAAGTGTGTATCGTTTACTTTTCTCAACGACCCACAGCTGCTACCACAGGCCCCGCCCCATGTAGAAGTAGGCCCCGCCCCCATGTAGAAGCGCTCACACAGGCCTCGTGCTCACGCAGCAGCTTCAACTGCAGTCAGAGCAGATGTTCTCTGCTCCATAAACACCCTGAAACTGCTACTGGATGATCTCACCCTGACTTACAGTCACACATTGATGCCTTTTAATATTAATTGTAGACAAACACATTTAAAAATTAATCTTTTAAAATGTTTGATTAATCTAGTTTCTCTGTTCCAGTTCTCTGCACGAACTACATCTTTAAAATAATGTATTTATTTTACATTTTTAATACCTTTTCTCATATATATATATATTTTTGTTGTATTTTTTGGAATGTTATTTTTTTGGGCGATTTTTTTCCCCATATAGTATTTAAAATCATGTCGAGTATCGACCACCATCCTTAGTATCGGTATTGAGAATGAAATTTTAGTATTGTGACAACCCTATTAAGAACCCCACAATTGAATTCAATTTTAATTCTTTGGGTTGTGATTCACTTTTGATTCTATACTTATTTAAATACTTTGATGTTGATTCAGTAAAAAGAAGAAATACACAAATTTAAAAAAATAAATTTGAATATTTCTTTTCATGCCCATGTGAACATATGTAGTATGCCACCTCATGTTTGAGTAATAAAACATCTGAAAATGAAAAAATGTTTGCCAATTTGTTGTTGTTTGATCTAATGCATCCTCCATCCATACAACAGAAACAAAACTCACAGGAGGTGAATCGATTCAGATTTGCAGAATCAATATTGAACAGTGTAGGCAAATATTTCAATGCATCAATTAATCAATATTCTTAACCACGTAAAAATTCCATGTAAAACTTTATTGTAAATTTTCACTGCATTTCAATGACCAAGTTTTCTTTCATTATTCTCAGTTTCATTTGGTTTCAGATGCTGTGAATGCACCAGGAATGGAAGGCTGCTGCCGACAGAGAGCAGAAAGGTTTAACTCGTGCTGTTATCATTTAGAGATGCAGTCTGAAGGTAAATTAAGCCGACTGATACTTAAAGAGCCTCTCAATCACTGTGACTGCACTTCAGCCTTTTAAGACTGACTGTGACTTGCATGAAAAGGTTACTAGGCTGCACACTCAGACATGAAACCTTCTGAAGTGCAGCTTTCAAAGGTCATTACTCATCATCCTTAAACACATTTTCAGCAAAAATATCAAACACAAAAGCTCTGAGCGACTTTGCATCAGTGGAATTGATCCTAAAAACTGCCGTCATCAATCGTCTGTCAACAACAAACCCGATTACAGCCTGGACTGAGAAAGGATGAAGTCATTAAATATCACAGATATTTGGGCTGAATCTGCAGTCACAGTTGCCTCTCTTCATCATCACTGAAAAGCTTCAGAAGAAACTAGAAATTCTGAGTCTAAATCAGATTTTAAAGCTCTGATGCTAGACGCTGAACTTTTCTGTTTTGTTGTAATTAGAGTATCTGTCAAGGCTTATCTTACAACTTTATTAGACCTGAGGCTTTTCGTTAAAATCAAACTTCATTGAACAGCCACATACAAACAACTGTGTTCTTAAGTCCATGAAGAACCTTCATATCCTACAAACAGTGCAGTGTTGCCAAGTCTGCTAGTTTTAAGTGACTTTGGGTCAGTTACTTGGAAACATGGCCAGTTGCATGTTTAAGGCTTGTTGTGTAGTTGCTAATTTGCCCCTCTGCTTTTCTGAAGACCTGATTCTTTCTCAGCTGTCCACAATGAAAGAAATAACCTACTGGATGCAGATGGGAAACATGAACACAACAGTTTGTCCTTTTTTCGAGAACTAGTGTCCACAGCCCTGTTTCCCTGGGTACCACACCCGTACAAACACGCACGTAGGCCTGGGTGAAAAATACGTTGAATGAATTCATTTGCAAATCGAGTTTTTGTGTAACGCCGCTGTTGTGGCGTTATAGCTTTAGTTTCACGTTGCAGTATGGCAAGCAACAACATCATCATCATCATAGCACATACGGAACAGCAACAACAAGCGACAACATGGCTACCAGTGAGAGTTGAAAGTGTGACTTAAAATGCAGTTAAGAGTTTGACTCCAAGAGGGTGTTCATTTATTTATCATTCATCCCAGAAATGGGGGTTACATTTGCCTTGTTTTTGATTAATTAAAAGCTAAATTTTAAAAAATGTTTTAAATGTCATCTGCTGTTTGTACTTATTGCTTTCCTTAATGAGTGGGGGGGATAAATGAAAAAAATGGTAAATCAAATTTTTTACAAAATCAGAGATTTTATTTTTAGGCCATATCGCCCAGTCCTACCCGCACGAACCCACCCAGACACACGCACGCACATTTCTAAGGTCCATTTATACTCGATGCAGAAGACAGATACACAGACTGATGGACAGTTTTGTCCATCTGCATTGTTACGCAGGTAATTTGGTGCATTTTCGAGGGGCTTGTTGGTCCGTCACTCAAAACAGAGCAATACCACCGGAAACTGTGGGGTCAGTGTTGAGCTGTGTAGCTGATATGCAGCCAGTGAAAGGAACAGTTATGTGCTGGCATTCCGACATCCCGCCATTCCGACATATTGTCATTTCGACATACCATCATTCCGAAATACCACTATTCTGATACACAAACATCCCACCATTCTGACAAGGCTTTCCAGGTAAGGAAACGTGTGTTAATAAGATCTGACTGCGCTGTCCGGTGCTGAACTGCAACAGTGATGACGGGATCCTGATTAGGCAGGATTTTTCAGTCCCTCCAGAAAGTTGCAATGTTGAAATTTCAAATATTAAAAGAAATTCAACCAAAGACAAATTACTCAAGCAACAAATCATGTTTTCCTGGTAATATGAGAAATTTAGGATTGCCACATTTGTCACTATATGTATTCCAACCCTTTGTGTTTGTTTTGATAGTTAAAATTGCAGCATCGCAACTTTCTGGAGGGACTGCATTTTGCTTCTGCAAATGAATAAATATTTGCTTGCCAGAAAACAATTTGGTAAAATGCCAAAGAATGAAATACAGTTTTCCCTCCAAACCCTCCCAATATAAAACAGCAGTGCGCTTACATACTAATCAACAAGAGGATACCAGACGGATACAATGATGGCAAATAGTTAGATTACTGATCTAAAATGTAAAAAAAAAAAAAAAAAGCTACAAGACTAGATATTATTAACAGTACTGTGGGCTTCAATTATCTCTTATTGCTTTTTAAATTATGTAAAGAGTGAGCGCACTGCTGATTTCTTCAATTGTGTGTTCTGATTCATTTCCAAAATAAAGTTTTAGCTTCTGAAATCAGACTTTAAACAGTTCTGGCAGAGCTCAGTGTTTATCTGGATGATGCGGCTTCATTCCGAACCATTTCACTGAACCTGGACGAATCACGGCGTGTCTGGAGATAAAGAAAAATAATATTCAATGTAATGCTGTTTTTTGCAACTTGCGTAAATGCGAACAAGGATACACACCCTCCCCTGCTGTACAACATGGAGACTGCACATCATTCTCACATGTTTTCGCTGGAATTCGTCAGTGACTTCAGGTGTCAAGTGCAGCTCCATCACTGACATCTGTAATTGCAGTTATTAATGTTGCATATCACTGCTGTCGGGTGCAAACTTCCTATGTCCAAAACAGCTATTTTTCACAAAGTGACAAAAAACACGTGGTTTTGTAAAAATTGGATACATCATCAAACTTTAGATCAAATTTTTTACATTGAAGTCATATATTTGATTGTATTCATTTATTTATTTTTGGAATATTTTAACCAAATCAAGTTCACATGAAGTAGAGTTTTTTTTTTTAAAGATGTAAAATGGAGATAGGAGATCTGTACCCGTCAGTGATGATATGATGCCAGTGTGCATGAAGACGCACGGCGCTGTGGAGACTCTGCTCCAGCTCCTGTGGCGACGGTGACTGACACTATTTCTGCTGACAGTCAGTGATCCCTGAGATTCAGACATGAATCTAATATGTGTCAGACCAGCACAAGTTACATTAATACATGGAGGGATATTATATTTCCGGTTTTAAGAGATTTTGTTAACAGATTATTAAGCTGGTTTGCAAAGTTGTGGAGTCCGTCTGCTGTAAAACTACGTAAAAATCTGAATGCCCGGGGAGGGAGGTAGAGCTTTTAAACGAGTTGTTGGGATGGTGGGATATTTTTTTTTTAAAAAAAACAACATAATTCCGACCGTAGTATAACAAAAATTGTCTGAATGATGAGACGTTTGGCAGAAATGTAAGTGTGGCAATTTCAACAATTGGGGACCCATGTCGGAGTGGAGGAATGTCGGAATGGCGATTGGCTTCCAAAAGGAACAAACCAGAGAAGAAGAACAGGAAATAGAAAAAACAACATAAAAACCAAAACTAACAACATAAAACACAAGAGCATCTGTAGGCATGACAGGAGCTTTTGAGGAGAGGCTGTGCGTGTTTGTCCAAAGATACAATCATATCTGCAACGTCATGTCTCCAAGGCACAGGGACAGGCAGCTATTTATCTTTACCAACACCAAGTTGTCTAAACCTACATTAAAACAGTAAAATTAACTCTGAAATCAGCACTGTCCACCTAGTGGACAAACCGATTTATAAATCTTGGGAACACAGAAGACACATGGAAGTATGAGGGCAGCAACGCTTGAAACGGACATGACCATTTACGTACATAACAGAGCATAAATGGGCCTTTACCTGACTGAGGGACAATGTCAGAGAATAAGTGAAGAAATATGCAAATAATAGAGTGAGAGAAAGCAAGTGCATGTGAGGGCTGGTCCTGACCCCAGGTAAGATATGACGTGAAGGTATTCTGCCATTTCTACAAGTTGGAAATATGTGCTCACCACCCAGCATGCTGGCAAAAATAAAAAAAGCCAAATACAAACTTGTTCGTGAAGCTCAGGTACATAAGTTTCTCTGTTTCATAGGAGGACAAACAACAGTTTGTTTTGGTTTTATATGAGGTCTGTTTAAGGTTGACTCGTGTACGTCTTTTTTTTTTTTTTTATCAGAATTTGAAATAGCCAAGTTGCTTCTTTTGAGCTTGTTTTCATCAAGCTGGTCGCTTGTTTCTTGCAAGAACTCTTACAGGCAACAATACATTTGAACTAAGTCAGTGTTTGTGTTGTTTTCTGCTCTCAGTTCATTAAATACAATGTCATGTTTTTGCCTGATTAACAACTTTTGGTAATTTGCAATCATTTTATTTTCAAATTAAAAGCAAGGTACTGCAGATCAAACAATGTAATTGGCCTCAGGGGAATTTCTTGCTTTAGCCACTTCACCTCCAGGATGTTCGTGCTGACACATTCATGGGACCAGAGTGCAGGTTGATGCCCAGACTCAGGTGGAATTAATGGCTGGTTTGTACATAAAACTGCTTTTAATTGATATATCGTGTGAATATTAATAACCAAGTTTAAAATTGAAGAGAACCAGTTTTCAGTGCACATCTTTAGTGTTATTTTGGCATTCTGCGTGTTATTTTTCCTTGTCTGTCTCCCCTCTGTGTCGGCATACGGCTCCTCAGTCTTGTGACCATTTTGGTAATTTTAGGCGTTTACCTGCAAATAAGAGCCAGCGGGCAAGTCATTTTAACTTCTGAAGAGATTCATATTCACCAGTCTAAAGGCCCATTTATGCCCGACGCAGAAGACGGAGACAGACGGACAGTTTCGGCCGTTATCTGCGTCGGTTCCGAACGTAATTTGGTGCGTTTTTGAGGGGCTTGTTGGTCTGTCACTCGACGCAGAAGATGGAGCAATACCACTGGAAACTGTGGGGTCAGTGTTGAGCTGTGTAGCTGATATGCAGCCAGCAAAAGGAACAAACCAGAGAAGAAGAACAGGAACCGGATCAATTACACAAAAACCACCAGGGTCAATAGTCCAATGAAAGCACCCGAGAAAGAAGACGCCAAACAAACAGAGAGCATCTGTAGACATGGCTAGAGATTCTGAGGAGAGGCTGTGCGAGTGTGTCTGGAAACACTCATATCTATGACAAGACATAGCCAGGGCACGGGGACAGGCAGCATTGCCGCCTAACGTAAAAACTGGTTTAGGGAACCATGGAAACGCAGAAGACGCATGAAAGTATGAAGACAACCACACAGGGCGACGCATGAAACGGATGTTGCTATTTATGTATGTAAGAGAGCATAAATGGGCCTTAAAGTTGTACTTCCGTGGTCATTTCATTAATATTTCTGTGTTCTCCGTTATTATTGAATGTATTCTGCATTGTTTCTGTTTAAAAAAAACCTTCTGGTTGCTTTGTATCCAGCTGTATTTGTATACTAGAAGAGAGGCTTGTGGTCCAACGGCAGGCTTTTCCGGGTCCTTCTCATGAATTTCCGTCTGATTGGCTGGCTCCCATGAGTGTATGAAGGAAGCTCCGCCCTCCGCTCTTATTTTGTTACAGACAGGAAATAGAGCCGACAAACAAGTTTGTTCCGCCATGCTAGTAAACAGTTAGCTAATTAGCTTATCAACTCCGAAGCTACAGTCTTGCTGTCTTTACTTCTCGTGTGTAGTGGAGGGTTACCTGCCTTCCAATGGACAGATAGAAACCCCATGTGGGATACGCTATTTGCAATGTGACGTAGAAGTGCAAGGCTGTTCCCGATTCGCTCTTTTCTTTTTATTGTTTCTCTGATGAGAAAGCACAGCCGACTGGGGGGAACGCAACGCTAGCAAGTCAGCATGTGTAAGTAAACAAGGGGAAACCCTCCGTATTTCAGAAGGAGCAAGTTAAACGGGTTTTCAGTGGAAGGAGGCCTTTAAGAAGAAAAACAAACAATAGGGGATTATCACGCTTCGATGTTCTGGTTTCCGGAATTTGTCGAATTTAAGTGTTTCCTCTTCTGGGCCAGTTCAACATTAGCTGAATCCAATGTCACTGCTCTGTTCCACCTTGTAAATTGAATAAACAACGCCAACCTTACTTAAGTTTTCATACCCGAGTGAAGTGACACTAAGGAAGAAGTCGATAAAAGCGATTCGCCAGGCTGAAGGGCTAAACTTTATAATTAAACAACGTAGCACATTTGTTTGTAGCCGGCACTTCAATGATGCAAACTACACAGCTAGCGTTAGCCAGCTAGCTTTTGCTGACGTACCTAACTTTGTGCGTCTGAAAACACACAAGCATCTGAAAATCAGGTCTGTACCATCCCGTTTCCAGTGGAACAGCTGGGGACTGCCAAGAAAAGAGACCGCTTATAAAAGAGCATTTTCAGAGATTTTGTTTATCAGGCAATGACATTGTCTCTTCACATAGCAGCAGCTGCACGTCACCTCTACTGGGTGAACGTCATGGCCTAAGCAAGTTTTTTTTTTTCTAATGCTTTATTTTTAAGATCTGATTTCTAGATGCTTGTGTGTTTTCAAACGCACAGTTGAGCACATCAGCTAACACTTGCCTGCTAACACCAGCTGCAGTGTCATCTCACCAGCTACAAACAAACGTGCTACCTTCGGAGACTTTTATAAGCAAATTTTGGAAGATTCGTGAGAAAATATTTCTGAATGAGGCCTAGCATTTTCAGTGATTTAAAAAAGCTTCATTCTTAGATTTTACAATGATGTTAGTCAAGAAGGAGAAATAACCACCAGTTTTGAATCAAGTCTTTATTTACAGTAGCCAGGCAGGAAATGGATCAGATAGAAGCCACAAACAGCACCAAGCTGAGATTCAGACATTCATCAAGGAGCTGCATCTCCTGAACGTGAGGCAGCTGCTCAGCTAGTTGAGCTACACACCACCTACATACCTGCTCCAGATATAATTCAGTGGTAGTTTTTGTGTGCAGTGGGGTTTTTTTTGTTTGTTTGTTTTTCTGGCTCCTCAGCTGAGCTCCATTCGTCTCCGGTACAAAGCTGTATCTTATTAAAAGCAGCTCACACAGTCAGCATGTCATACTGTGGCCTCCTACCAACTCCCTGACATACAGATGTGGGTTACACATGGGTCTAAGTGGGTGTGAAGAAAAATGTTAATAAGTTAAATGCTTCTGTCTGCCTCAGAGAGGAGGTTTACATGTTTGTGGATGTATGTCTGGGCTTCCATGTACTGCCCTGCTCAGCAGGGGGTCACGTCTACTCTCCAGCTGCTAGGAGGCAGGAACAGAGATGGGTCATGGATCATCATCACACTGATTCGTTTTGCAGTCCTCAGCGTGGTGAACTGGGACATCTCATTCAGTCAGACCTGACCACAGCCATTCTTTCAGAGGGTGGGGTGTGAAAACTTCTAGTAAGTGGGAGTCATAGAGGAGAGTCTGGGGAGGAAAAGACCCTGGAAAAGCTCCAAGTTTACAAAGCAGAACTCATTGTAGAGTTTCTGGACAGCAGAGTTCGTGTTTCTCATCTGAGTCCAGTTTGTGGCAGAACGCGGAGTCAGATGGGAAATACTGGATACTCCCCCTGTGCCTCAGCACTTGTCTCATGAACCTACATTTTCCCAGTTATTCTCTTTTTGTTTTTATTGTTTCTGATCATTCCTCCCTCTTCCTCCTGTCAGAAAAATTTCCCTAAAACAACAAAGAATGTCCTGGCAGAATATTACCAGGACATTTTACTGTCAATTTTACTCACACTGTACTTCCACAGTCATACCCTGTTGCATTCATGGGCACGTCTGTTAATGCAAAGACAGAAAATTTGTAATTCAATGGTTCTGTTGCATTCATTGAATGATACCACACTGAAAATAGAGAAGTTAAACCAAATTACAATATTTACTTGAATTGGTAAAAATTGATGGCGTATGGTTGATACACAGTCAGCTCTAGAAATAGGATTTACCGTATGGCTGTTTGAAGGGAGCTGAATCTTGAGGAGCCGTTCCTTCTAAAGAACAATTCAAAAGACTGGCTCATTCAAATTTTTCTAACATTTACTTGCTATGGTGTCGCATAACATTGACATCATCAAAGCCGCCTCAGTAAAAATCTCTGTAAATAATGGTGGATCACCACAAAAAAAAGCTCACAGGGGGTCCAACTAATGATTCGTAACAAAACATTGGTGACATGAAGGAGACATGAGGAGATAATGCCTTATTTAGAGGCTGCGCACGGTTGCCCGCTTTTCTTACATTACATTGGACATACGCTGATCTGGAGTGGATCTCCTGAAGGAATTCAAGTTACATCAAAACTGTCTGGGTGAGTTTCATGCTAGAAAATAGGTCCAGGTTGAAAAACGCAAACTTCCCCTTTAACCCTCAGTTTTCTCCATGTAAAGTGGGTACAGAAAGTTTTTAGACCCCTTTAAACTTTTACTCTTTGTTTCATTGCAGCCATTTGCTAAAATAAAAAAAGTTTATTTTATTTCTCATTAATGTACACTCAGCACCCCATCTTGACAGAAAAAACAGAAATGTAGAAATTTTTGCAAATTTGTTAAAAAAAGAAAAACTGAAATATCACATGGTCATAAGTTTTTAGACCCTTTGCAGTGACACTCATATTTAACTCATATGCTGTCCATTTCTTCTGATCCTCCTTGAGATGGTTCTACTCCCCCACTGGAGTCCAGCTGTGTTTAATTTAACTGGTTGAACTTGATTAGGAAAGGCACACACCTGTCTATATAAGAGCTTCCAGCTCACAGTGCATGTCAGAGCAACTGAGAATCATGAGGTTGAAGGAACTGTCCAAGGAGCTCAGAGTCAGGATTGTGGCGAGGCACAGATCTGGCCAAGGACACAATAGAATTTCTGCAGCACTAAAGGTTCCTAAGAGCACCGTGGCCTCCATAGTTCTTAAATGGAAGAAGGTTGGGATGACCAGAACTCTTCCTAAACCCGGCCGTCCAGCCAAACTGAGCAATCGTGGGAGAAGAGCCTTAGTGAGAGAGATGAAGAAGAACCCAAAGATCACTGTGGCTGAGCTCCAGAGATGCAGTAGGGAGATGGAGAAAGTTCCACAAAGTCAACTATCACTGCAGCCTCCACCAGTCGGGGCTTTATGGCAGAGTGGTCTGATGGAAGCTTCTCCTCAGTGCAGACATATGAAAGCCCACGTAGTTTGCCAAAAAAAAACACATGAAGGACTCCCAGACTGTGAGAAATAAGATTCTCTGGTCTGATGAGATCAATATTGAACTTTTTGGAGTTAATTCTAACCGGCATGTGTGGAGAAAACCAGGCACTGCTCATCACCTGCCCAATACCATCCCAACAGTGAAACATGGTGGTGGCAGCTTCATGCTATGGGGGTGTTTTTCAGCTGCAGGGACAGGACGACTGGTTGCAATTGAAAGAAAGATGAATGCAGCCAAGTACAGAGATCCTGGAAGAAAACCTCTTCGTGCTTAGGACCTCAGACTGGGCCGAAGGTTCACCTTCCAACAAGACAATGACCCTCAGCACACAGCTGAAATAACAAAGGAGTGGCTTCAGAACAACTCTGGGACCACTCTTGGGACCTGACTTAAACCCAATTGAGCATCTCTGGTGAGACCTGAAAATGTCTGTTCACCATCCAACCTGACAGAACTGGAGAGGATCTGCAAGGAAGAATGGCAGAAGATCCCCAAATCCAGGTGTGAAACACTTGTTGCATCATTCCCAAGAAGACTCATGGCTGAACTAGCACAAAAGTTTAATGGGGTCTGAATACTTTCCGTACCCACTGTATGTGTTTCCCCAGTTTCCCCAGACCGAATCTAAATAAAATTAAAATTTTAAATTATCCACTAATATTTCAACCCACATGTTAAGTAAAATTTTTGGCCACCAAACCAGTGGATTCGCGCTTCCACATTGACTGAGGGGCCGTTCACACGAGGACGATTGCGGGTAAAAACTGCAAAATATTTAATCGGAAGTGCCTTTCATTCACACGGCAACGGCGTTATTCTGGGTTGAAGATGCAGAAATCTGAAGACTCATTCCAAAGTGGAATTCCTGAGGATACAACGCTGTTGCGCCCTCGTCTGCATGGTCCAAAACGCAGAAATGATGGTGGACCTACGGACCTGCTGATGCCGTGCTCACGTCGCATGCGCATGTTATCACACAATACAGGAAAAAACAACAATTTCGTTTGGAGAAGTAATTCTACCTCCTCATCTGTCCACACAAATAAAATATTGTTCCTCATCGCTGCCACAGTTGTTTTTTTTAAGCAAACAGAGACGAACGATTGTACGCATGCGCGCGGACATGGTAGAGCTCTGTCATAGCACCACCTAATGGCCTGGCGTGCATACCCAATCAAATTCCACACACGCTTGCATCCTCATATGCACGCAGATTTCGTCATGACGATGCTCATATAAACGCGGATAAATGGATAAAGACGAGACGCCACTTTTGCGTCTTCTCTTCTGATCGTCTCCGTGTGAACGTATCGTTAGGCAGCTTTTTTTTTCCATTACGCTTTTCTTTCTTTCTTTCTTTCTTTCTTTATGCTTGAATAGAAACGTCTTCATCCAGTCAGGTGAATTAACTAGCTCTTTGCCAGCAGTTGCCATAGTGAATCCAGGTATCAGGGCTCCATTGATGATGGCTCCCAACTCTGAGTATCTGTCCTCATGAATCTGTACTCTGAGTTGATTGAACCAACTCAAAACAGCTTTTCTGGAACTGAACACTGAGTTACTCAGTTCAGACTGACACCTCCCGTCCACAGTTCAGACTAACACCTCCTGTCCACTGCCTCTGCTCCGTACCGCTTCGATCCGATCCGCTACGCTCCAGTCCGTCTCTCCGTCTGGCTGCAAAAATCCCTGCACCCTGACTCCGCATGAGTCTGCCACCTCCCTCTCCGTTCAGCTGCAAAGCAGGCCAAAGAGCATGCGTAACATTTCCAAGTTCAAGTGGATAAATAGATGAATTGTATAGATGAACAGTGGCGACAACAAACTTTCCATTCATTGCAACTTCAAAGGAAACATTGAATTGTTCAAGCCAGGTTTTGATACGTTTGTCGTCAATTATGAGTGAGAAAATTGTCTACAAGTTACACAAATCAAGCATTTCTGTAGTAGATCAAGTAGTAAATGTAAAGAAAAAACTTAAATATCCTGATGTTTACACTTATTGAACTTTGCAGCTTCCTCCAAACGGAGTCGGGCGAACCGGAGTGGACCAGAAAATAGAGGCCATCCGTATTTTTGGCGGAGGCCGACGGACCTGAGCGGACATGTCGGAGCGGAGCGCTGGTGGAGTAGCGGACTGCTTCTCATTGACTAAAATAGCAACGGATTTGCTGCGTCATGCAGACCGGAGCGGGGCGGAGGCAGTGGATGGAGGGGGGTAAGGCTACCTGCCGGATACGAATAGAACTGATTTTTGCGCTTACAAATTTTGTATCTGACGCATTTCCACCAGACCCGGAGTTCCGTGCTACGAAGCCCTCGTGTCACCAGTGTTTAGCCAACACCCCCTTGTTTATCTCATGCATGTGCTTAGTTGTATTGACACCCGATAACCCTTGTTTGTCATGTGCACCTGATGAAACACGATCCAATCCCCACCTTTGTTCCTTTTGTGGGCGTGTATCCTTCTTTGAGCCCTTCTTCATGCAACCCAAAAATCAGATAACTCAAGAAATCTTATCACACACTAAAAACTCCCACTTCTGGGTTAAAAAGGGACCAACCCAGAAAATTGGGTTATTTTTTTTAAACCCAACTTTTGTGTTGAATATTTGACCCAGAAGTTGGGTAATTATTATTTGGTCCCTTTTTAACCCAGCAGTTTGGCCCAGGACTTTTTAATGTGTACAATCAAATTGTTGGTGCACATGTGAATGGGTAACATGATATCCCGGCTTCCCCACTTCCAGATGGATATCCGGTCGAATTTTACAAAGAGTTCTGGACAATTCTGGCTCCCACTTTTTATAAAATGATACTAGAAATAAAAGAGAAACAGAAAATACCACCAAATATGAATTCAGCAAATATCACCGTATTATTAAAATCAGGTAAAGACCCGACACTTCCAGCTAGTTATCGGCCAATCTCATTAATAAATGTAGATCTTAAGATAATCAGCAAAGCACTCGCTAAAAGGATAGAAAAAATAACTCCTCTGATAATACATCCTGATCAAACTGGTTTTATTAAAGGTCGACATTCTTCTACTAACACACGCAGGCTGATTAATCTAATAGACTATGCTACCATTCATAATCTGGAATCCACTATCATCTCGTTAGATGCAGAAAAAGCCTTCGATCGTGTTAACTGGAAATTCCTGTTTGCAACATTAAATAAATTTGGTTTTGGTCCTTATTTCATAGACTGGATAAAAATACTTTATGACAACCCTAATGCATGTGTGAGGACTAATGACCAAACTTCTCCAAGTTTCTGTTTACAGCGAGGCACCAGGCAGGGCTGCCCGCTCTCCCCTTCACTTTTTGCCATTTTCATTGAACCACTAGCAGCCGCTATAAGACAGGACAGAGATATTAAAGGGATCCCCGGCAAAAATCTAGAACCTAAAATAAGTCTTTATGCAGACGACGTACTGCTTTTCCTCCAGAACTCATCAACATCTCTCTCCCAGACAATCACATTGATCAATAAATTTTCAATGATATCTGAGTACTCTATTAACTGGACCAAGACTACAGCTTTATCTGTTAATTGTACTTTACAAAACATCCCTAACACCACAATACAGTCTGGTAATATCAGATATTTAGGAATAAATATTTCTCCACAACTTTCAGAGTTAATAAAGTTAAATTATGTCCAGCTATTAAAGTCAATAGAGGAAGATCTCACGCGATGGAAGCACTTACCCATATCACTCATGGGGAGAGTTGCTACCATCAAAATGATGGTTCTACCGAAAATTAACTACTTGTTCTCAATGATACCCACCAAACCTTCCTCCAGTTGGTTTAAGTCACTGGACTCTCACATTTCCAAATTTCTTTGGAAAAACAAGCCATCACGTATCAGTTTAAAAACCTTACAACAGGTAAAAGACCGGGGAGGGTTAGACTCACCCAATTTCAATTATTATTTCCTAGCAAATAAGCTACAATTTATTTCCAAATGGCTGAAACCTACCCATCTAGATGAACCGTGGCTAGACACAGAACAAGCATTATGTGAGGATCTGGATGTCTCTGATTTGCCGTTCATCAGTTCAGCAGTCAGATCTCATAAATGCTTTAAAAGTATCAACATCTGCTCTACTCTGAAAGCATGGTGGGAATTCCTGAAGTTAACCGAGTCTTCTATTATTCCATGTAAACTCACACCCATCTGGAATAACCTGGATATTTTACAAAACAAGAAAATGATTAATTTTGTGCATTGGAAGGATAAAGGAGTAAAACAATTACAACATATCATTGAAAATGGAAAATTCCTGTCATTTAATACACTTACCTTACAATACGGGATCAGTAGTACTAAATTCTTAGAATACCATCAACTTAAATCTATATTAAGCAAAAAATATACCTCTAACCAACTGATCTTGCAGACTCCGGTCAGGGTAGCAGAATTCCTGAATCTCTCTATCCCCAAACTACTGTCGAAAATATATAGATTATTATTAAAACTGGATGATTCAATTTCCCTTCCAACTTCGAAGTGGGAGGCTGACTTGTCCAGAACCCTTAACCAAAACACATGGACACAGATATGTTTAAACACGTTCCTAATGACTAAAAACTCAAATATACAGTTGATACAATTCAAGGTTTTACACAGAGTACATTACACAGGACAGAGGATGTTCAAGATGGGTCTGTCACCCTCAAATATTTGTTTGCACTGCAATGAGAATACAACAGACAATTATCTTCACGCCTTGTGGTCTTGTCCACCTGTCCAGAGGTTTTGGCTTCAGGTATGTGATGACCTGTCAACGTGGCTCAGGTGTAACTTCCCTGCAAGCCCCACACTGTGTTTACTGGGGGACTTGGATGAGATCAACACGGTAACCAACTATGCACATATGATACTTACTGTATTATGTATTGCAAAGAAAACTATCTTGGTAAACTGGAAATCCAAAAATAATCTGAGCATTAGCCAGTTTAGGAATTTCTTAGTAGACCATATCAGTATTGAGACGATGTCTGCCTCCTCTAAGAACCAGTTAGATGAATTCCACTCCCTCTGGTCCCCTGTGATTAGCTCCATCACTTAACGTTGGTGTAGGAGAGCCGCCTCGGCGATGTGGGGGTTGGGTGCCGGCGAGTGCTTGATGGCTATGGATTCCTGGCGGTTGACTTGGGGGGGTCTGGGCTGCCTCGCCGCTGGGGCGGGGCTGTATCCAGCCCGATGGGGGGCATGGGGGTCAGCGGTTGGGGCTGCTCTGCGGCGGTGGGCGGGTCGCTGGTGGGGCCCTGGCCGGTGGCTGTCGGCTGGCGCCGGGTGGCCGGGGTTGTCCCGGGGCGGGGGGTCCTGGGCCCCGGTGCTCCGGGGTGGCCCCTGCCTCCGGGGCCGGGGGACCCGGCTTGGCGCTGGGGGGGGGGGCGGGCCGGCGGGACGTGCCTCCTCTGGATTTGGCCGGTCCTCACGACCTGGTGACGTCTAGTCACTGCGCCGGGGGCCGGGGCGCCTCTGCTGTGTGCGTGCGGGTGTGTGTGCTGGTGGGGGTGTGTGTGTGGTGGGGCTGGGGGATGTATCGTTGTCGTGTCTGTGTCGGGATGTGGGCATCCGGGATGTTGGTGTCGCGGGGGCGGCTATGTGGGGGGTGTGGATTTCCCCTGTGCTTGTCCTGCGTGTGGGGCTCTGGGGGTCGCGGACGGAACTGCGCTTTCCGCCGGGGTGCTTGGTTTTCGGCGGACCCGTGGTCATGTCGTGTCGTATCGATGTTGGGGTGTCTGGCGTGGCTGTCGGTGTGTGGGGTTTTGTCCATATCGTTCAGCTCTAGTGTGTGGAGGTGGGGGGTTGCGGGGTGGCCGGGTCTTTTCCACGCCGGGTGCCTGTCCCGCCCGGCCGCTGTGCTGGTTGGGGCTGGCCTGCGCTGGTGGTCTCGTGCGGGTTGGTCTCGCGTGGTCCGGGGGCTGGGGGCGGTGGACTTGTGGCGTGGGGGGGGGGGCTGGTGGCCCCGTGGCCCCCGTCCTTGGTATGTGTGGGTGGGTGTGTGACTGGAGGGGGGGCGTGAATGCGGTTGTGTGTGTGTGTGGCTGCCTGTGGGGGTGTGTGGAGATGGGTGGGTGGGTGGGGGTGCATGGATGATGGGTGTTTGGGTGCGGGGGTGGTGGTGCATTGGTGGGGTTTGTGTGTGTCGGGTTGGGGGGGGGGGGGGGAGGAAAGGGGGAAAAAATAAAAAATAAAAAAAATAGCAGCTCTGCGTGCCTCTTGGGGGGTTTGCGAGGCCTGGGGATGTTGGGCCGGTGACTCTGGCCCCTCCGCCGACCCTTTCTGCTCCCGTCCCTTTTCCCCCCTCCCTGGCCTGGCGTGGTCGAGCGCCCCCAGGGGCCGAGGCTGGCCCTTCTGTGGTGAACGCCGGACGCCGGGCCGTGGGGGCGGCCATGCCTGCCCCTTCTGCCCTGGGGGGATCCCGGGAGGCAGGGGTACCTAATGCCGGTAACGGCTCTTCTTCCAGGGGGGGAATTCATACCCCCCTGGTCTCCTTTCCCAAGACCCCCCCCCCCCCCCCCCCCCCCTGCTCTACCTCACACACACACACGTAGGGTTTTGGGGAGGGTGCGTGTCAAGCGGGCGTGGTGAGGGAGGGCACCAAAGTGCCTTTGCTTGCCACGTCTAGAGGCAGCCTGCTCCCCAGTTTTAACCACACTTAGACACCTAAACACATAAAATAACAACAGCTCACAACCACTTCTGAGGGGCGGGCCATATAGTGTGTGGAAGGAGGGAGGGGCCGGTTGGGGGGTCATGCCCCCTACACGACCCCACTCCCGGCATGACTTGGCACTGCCCCTTAGTTTTAACTGCAAACAACACACATCTTACACACACAGTCATGAGCGGGGGGTGGGGGGGGGACAGGGTCCTTTCATACCCCGGTCTCCTGGGCGCTACTGGGGGGAGGGGGGACAGTGGCTACTTCACGCACCAGTGGTTAAGGCTGGCTGCATTGCGGGGGATCTGCTGGCCTGGGGGATGCCTGGCCTGCTGCGTCCGGGGGTGGGGGGTGGGGGTGGTGGTGGGGGGGGGGAACGTGTTGGGGGCTTGGAGCTCGCGGCTCCTTCCCCGGCCCGAGCTACCACTCAGGAGGCACGAGGGCATGGGCAAGAGAGAGGTGGGTATGTGAGAATAATGAATGAGAGTGTGAAAGAGGAAATGTGGGAGGGAGGAACTTGGGCTGGAAGAGGGAGGAGATGTGGGTAAGTGGTTGGAAGAAAGGGGGGATGGAGGAAGGAGTGGCATGCTCGTGAGTGTCTATTAGGGATGGTCATGAGGGGCTGAAGGAAGGAAGGGCGGGAGTGTGATAGGTCAGAGGGATGGGCGGGGCTGGACATGTAAGGGGGGACTGTATGGGGTATTGGGGGTATAGGGAGGTGGGGGCGTATGTGTGGGGGGGTGGGGAGGGGTTGGTGCAGTTATGTGGGGGGAGTGCATGTGCGTGTTAGAGGGTATGAGGAGGTGGGGGTAGGTGTGGACGGTAGAGGGAGGAGAGTGTTGGGGGTGGAGAGAGGAGTGAGTGTGGGTATGTAAGGTCAGAGAGCGGAGTGGGTGGGTGTATGTATGTGGGGGGGGGTACACGGAGGTGTTGGGTAGGGCTGGGCGGTGTGGGCGGAGGTTCGTATCTCGGTATTCGTGCCGGGCATCTTGGTGTCGGTGTGGTGCGGTGTGGCTGCGGGTTGGTTGGGGGCCGGGCGCTTTAGTGGGGGGTGCGGTTTTGTTTGTGGCTTCCGGGGCTTTTTGTGCGGGGCGGGCGCAGGGGGGATCTGTATCCTGTATGTGGTTGCTCTTGCGGTATTGATGTCTTGGGTGCCTGTGTCTCGATGTGGGGGCGGTGGCGGTATATCTTTCAGCCCTAGTGTTGGGGTAGGTGTGTGGGGAGTGTGTGTGCGAGCGTGGTGGCGGGGTAGGGGGTGGTAGAGGTGGTGGCGCCCTGGTGTCAGGTGTATGGGGCAGGGACTTTGGGGTGGGGGCTGGCCTGCCCTGGGGGGCGTCGTCTGGGGGGGTCCGGTCCTCCTGGGTTTCGGTTGGGCCGCCCGGGTCCGGGGGGGGGGGGGGGGGTGGCTGCTCCTGGGCGCTTGGGCCCTGGGCCCGGCGCTGTCTCCGCTCCGGGGCGCCCGGCGCCCGGTGGGGTCGGAGCTGCTGGTCTTGGTCTGCTGGGGCTGGGCAGACTGAGGGGGCTCCGGCTGGGGCGGCCGCCCTTGGGGGATGCATGTCCGCTCTTTGGGGGGGGGTAGCTGGGATCTGGGCCTCTGGGTGGCTGCTGGGGGCCTGGGCGTGAGCCTTGCGGGCTTCTTGAGAGGGGGTGATCTGCATGACTGTATCACCATGGAGCACCTTTATTATGCATGTTGAATGGACACTACTTCCCATTGCGATGCTAGGTTGTCCTCTTCTCTACTTCCCATTGCGATGACTAGGTTGTACCTCTTCTCTCTTCCCATTGCGATGACTAGGTTGTCCTCTTCTCTACTTCCCATTGCGCTGCTAGGTTGTACCTTTCTGCGTAGTTTGCGTGTGTTTGTGTGTGTTTGTATGATCTGAGGATATTTAAGCCACCTGCAGGTCCTCCTGTGGGGATGCTTGTTTGTTTTCCAAAGAGACCTTGGTTGTTTAGGGATGCGGTACAGATGTACCAGTGAACTGTGTAAGTGGATTCATGTTTTCTCTCCTCTCTCTCTTCCTCTTCCTTACTCCTCTCTCTCTGTTTCACTTTCTATCATTACCTCTGTTAACTTTCATTTCTCCCTTGTCAGGCCCAGCAGTATGAAATGGAATGGTGTAATAGACAAATGTTTAAATAAAGAAATAAAATGAATAAACATGATATCAAGTGGAGCCTTATATTCATAAAGCTCCGCTTGATAAAGCAAAACTGTTCAACAGAATAAAGCAATCAGATTTCCATTCTGCTTGCTTCGATGCTGGACAGGACAAGTAAAAAAAAAAAAAAAAAAAAAAAAAAAAAGATGGCCGCCGATTTTTTTTTTCTCTCGAAAATTCGTCTCTATTCGTGCGCCTGCTGCTTAAATATGGTGGAAAAGTAAGTTAACCCAGAGACTCAGAGTTTGTTGAACCTACCTGGAATTCCCCTTTGCTGTTTTCATGCGGTTTATCGTCTCATCTTCAGTTTCTGTGGATTTCTCCAAACTCTGACGTTAATTCGTTTTCTTGTTTTTTTACATCTGGTTTATAGTTGTTAGTTTAAGTGTGTGGAGAACAACCGAGAGGCTGAAAGCTGCTTCATGAAACTTGACTCTGAGATTCAGTCCAACACAACCATGACGAGCAGTGACACACACACACACACAGACGGATAAGCCGATCCAATCTGAAAACATGGTGTGTATGGACAGTTTTACCTTGATTCTTGGAACACACACCAAACTTAGTCATGCTGGTTTATCTTGTACAAACACTCTGATCTAAACACACATTTTGAGACGCTGCAGCCCCGTCCTTGTTTTGTCTGCAGTGTAGTGAAGTAGAATTTGCACTAAAATAACTTCAAAGGCTCTGAAGGAGGGGCCACAGGGTGGATTGTGGGTAATTAGGACTGTGGAGGCGAGAGAGAACACAGAGTGGAAGAGGACGAGTGAAAGGGGGAAAGGGAAAAGGATCCTCGGATACAATGGATGAATAGAAGGAGAGACGCTTTGCAGAAAAACAACAGAGGGGAAAACTGGGAGCACTTCACGATAAAACACACACGCAGATTGGAGGGTGATAACTCACCACGAGGCAGGAAATTTGGGCTGTGGAATTTAGTCCTAGTTGTAAACATGACGCCGGATATTCAGACGCCCCCACACGCACTGACACACAAAGCAAATCATACAAGAAAGTGGAGACAGACAAACATTTTTTTCTTCCACACACACACACTCAGACAGAAAAAGGCCGCTAATGGCAGCAGTGCAAACAACAGTGTGTTTTCAGCCAAGCATGCATTTGCTCCACTGAGCCGTCACAGCAGCCACCAGCTAATGCGGCGCTATTTATAACCAGTAAACACTAAACATGATGAGATTGTCCCTCAGCAGCACCTGTACAAACAACACGGGGCTGCACAGCTAAAACATGTTCTTATTCCTGAAAAATCCTCGTGTGCAGACGTTCTGTTGGAGTTTAGCTGAAATTCACTCTGAATCTTCATCAACTAAAAGGAAACAGAGAAAATGAAAAGTATGCGTGTGTGTGTGTGTGTGTGTGTGTGTGTGTCTGTGTGTGTGAGAGAGAGCGAGAGAGAGAGAGAGAGAGAGGTGTTAGAGTGCCCTCTGCTGACAGAGCTTGGTTTCACAAGTTATTATCTCACACACACAAACTCAAAACAAAAGACAAGTGTTTATTTACTCTGTGTGTGTGTCTGAAAACACACACATGCTGTTCCACAGCAACAAAAAGACAATGAGGATTGTGTGTGTGTTTGTGTGTGTGTGTTTGATTGCATGATTGCAGATCGTTCAACATGTTTTGTGTTTTTAGTGAAACTCTGTTGGACCGTCAGCACTTCTGCTGATCAGTGGACCCCTGCTGAGCTGCAGCTGCCTGACTGACATGTGCTGCTGAGCCACACACACACACACACACACACACACACACACACTCTTCATCTGCAACGGTTTTTAAACAGAATATACTGAATGTTGAAGTTGATCCAGCAGGTTCCTGTTGGCATCAGAGTCAGGATGTTTGATGGATTACATCAGCTGCTGAAGAGTCACACACACATTTCTGTTGCTTTACACCAACTGATGGCATCATCATCATCATCGTCATGTCTTCTTGGGTTTAAAGACACATTACATAAGTTTCCAACCTTAAAACTCTGCATTCCTGACTCGTTTGACGGCACGGTGACATCTATTATGTCCATCTCTGGAGCCGTCGCTGCCCAGCAGCGTTCCTAAGCTGGGAAACTTCACTATTCATCGTTTTCATCCATAAACATTGACGTTTGGAGCTGAGCTTTGGTTTTTGAACCATGTCACACAGGAGCAAACGGATACAAACACTTGCTGATTTGAATGTGCATTATGGCGGATTCAGTAAAGAAATGAAAGAAGACATTATTGGAGGAAGAGAGGAAAAGAGAGAGAAAGGGACAGAACAAGAGAGAAGATAAGAGTCAAGACAAGACTTTTACTTGCTGGAGAGATCTAAAAGTAGCTACAGGTGTTTGATTATTTCATGTGTTTGCTGATTTAATCTGTTTGCTGATTTAATCTAGGTTTCCTGATTTAATCTGGGTTTGCTGATTTCATCTGTGTTTGCTGATTTAATCTGGGTTTGTTGATTTAATCTGTGTTTCCTGATTTAATCTAAATTTGTTGATATATTCTGTCTGCTGATTTTATCCTGAGTTTGCTGATTTACTTTGTGTTTGCTGATTTAATCTGTGTTTGTTTACATAATCTGTGTTTTCTGATTTACTCTGGGTTTGTTGGTTTAATCTGTGGTTGTTAATTTAATCAGGGTTTGTTGATGTATTCTATGTTTGATGATTTAATCTGGGATTGTTAATTTCATCTGGGTTTGCTGATTTAATCTGTTTTTTTATTTAATCTGTGTTTGTTGATTTAATCTGTGTTTGCTGATTTAATCTAGGTTTGTTGATATAATCTGTGTTTGCTGATAAAATCTAGGTTTGTTTACATAATCAGTGTTTTCTGATTTACTCTAGGTTTGTTGATTTAATCTGTGTTTGCTGATTTAATCTGGGTTTGTTGGTTTAATCTGTGTTTGTTAATTTAACCAGGGTTTGTTGATATATTCTATGTTTGATTATTTAATCTCGGATTGTTAATTTAATCTGGGTTTGCTGATTTAATCTGTTTTTTTTTTAAATCTGTGTTTGCTGATTTAATCAAGGTTTGTTGATATAATCTGTGTTTGCTGATTTAATCTGGGTTTGTTGATTAAATCTGTGTTTACTGATTTAATCTAAATTTGTTGATATATTCTTTCTGCTGATTTTATTTTGAGTTTGCTGATTTACTTTGTGTTTGCTGATTTAATCTGTGTTTGCTGGTTTAATCTGTGTTTGCTGATTTAATCTGTGTTTGTTAATTTAATCTGTGTTTGTTGATTTAATCTGAGTTTTTGATTTAATTGATTTAGTCTGTGTTTGCTGATTAAATCTGGGTTTGTTGATTTTATATGGGTTGGTTGATTTACTATGGGTTTGTTGGTTTAATCTGTGGTTGTTAATTTAATCAGGGTTTGTTGATGTATTCTATGTTTGATGATTTAATCTGGGATTGTTAATTTCATCTGGGTTTGCTGATTTAATCTGTTTTTTTATTTAATCTGTGTTTGTTGATTTAATCTGTGTTTGCTGATTTAATCTAGGTTTGTTTACATAATAGTGTTTTCTGATTTACTTAGGTTTGTTGATTTAATCTGTGTTTGTGATTTAATCTGTGTTTGTTGGTTTAATTGTGTTTGTTAATTTCAGGGTTTGTTGATATATTTATGTTTGATTATTTAATTGGGATTGTTAATTTAATCTGGGTTTGCTGATTTAATCTGTTTTTTTTTTATCTGTGTTTGTGTTTTCTGGTTTGTTGTTATCTGTGTTTGTGTTTATCTAATTTGTTGTTTTTTTGCTGATTTTTTTTGGTTTGTTGATTTCTTTGTGTTTGCTGATTTAATCTGGTTTGCTGGTTTAATCTGTGTTTGTTGATTTAATCTGGGTTTGTTAATTTAATCTGTGTTTGTTGATGTATTCTATGTTTGATGATTTAATCTGGGATTGTTAATTTCATCTGGGTTTGCTGATTTAATCTGTTTTTTTATTTAATCTGTGTTTGTTGATTTAATCTGTGTTTGCTGATTTAATCTAGGTTTGTTTACATAATCAGTGTTTTCTGATTTACTCTAGGTTTGTTGATTTAATCTGTGTTTGCTGATTTAATCTGGGTTTGTTGGTTTAATCTGTGTTTGTTAATTTAACCAGGGTTTGTTGATATATTCTATGTTTGATTATTTAATCTGGGATTGTTAATTTAATCTGGGTTTGCTGATTTAATCTGTTTTTTTTTTAATCTGTGTTTGCTGATTTAATCTAGGTTTGTTGATATAATTTGTGTTTGCTGATTTAATCTAAATTTGTTGATATATTCTTTCTGCTGATTTTATTTTGAGTTTGCTGATTTACTTTGTGTTTGCTGATTTAATCTGAGTTTGCTGGTTTAATCTGTGTTTGCTGATTTAATCTGGGTTTGTTAATTTAATCTGTGTTTGTTGATTTAATCTGAGTTTTTGATTTAATTGATTTAGTCTGTGTTTGCTGATTAAATCTGGGTTTGTTGATTTTATATGGGTTGGTTGATTTAATCTGGGTTTGATTACTTAATCTGGGTTTGTTGATTTAATCTGTTTGCTGATTTATTCTGGGTTTGTTTACATAATCTGTTTTCTGATTTAATCTGGTTTTGTTGATCTAATCTGTGTTTGCTGATTTAATCTGGGTTTGTTGGTTTAAACTGTGTTTGTTGATTTAATCTGGGATTGTTGATATAATCTGCGTTTGCTGATTTAATCTGCGTTTGATGATTCAATCTGGGATTGTTGATTTCATTTGTGTTTGCTCATTGAAACTAACTGATCTTTTTTTTTAGTTTAATCATTTAATTTGTGTTTGATCATTTATTCTATATTTGATCATTTAATCTGGGCCAGTATTGCTCACACTGAGTCCTCACTTATCTGCTGCTCTGAACGGAGGAGACGTTCAGGCATCTCCTGAGCAAACAAACACAGGTGGTGTCATCTGGTGACAAGTTGACGGTGAGACGGTGAGTCTGCCTCTGAGGGGGGCTGCTGTCATATTTAGAGCACAGACACACTCAAACACACACACACCTGTTATGTAACTGCTGCAGTCTAAATGTCTTAAACCTTCCAGTGTGACTCTTCTGACTTTGTTCACTGATGACAAGAAAACAGTAAATCCGTGTTTTCACACCACATGTTGCTTTAGGTTTTCCTTTAACTCCTGGAACTGTAACAACCTTCACACACACTCGTGTGAGTTTTTGTCCCACAGCAGTGCTGATAAAAACTCGGAGCGTCATTTCAGTATTCTCAGTTGGAGTTTTCTTTTGTCAAACATTCCGACGTCACTCTTCATCCCATCTTCCTGCCTCTGTTTTTCTTCCCTTCCCAACCATCAAAGCTCCGACGGTTTACTGTCTAGAACCTCCCCATCTCTGTTGATTTCTCCTTTATGTATTTTCCTGTCTCTCTGTCCCTCTTGTCTCTGCGATGTTCATGTATTGCAGACAGAAACTCTGCAGACTCAACTCTCCAGGAATGTTAATGAAGTATTTACAATCTGTGTGTTTGCAACTGTGAATTGTGTGGGAATAATCATGGACACACCTTTGTGTTATTCAGAATTCACAGCTCTTTATAGAGAATTATGTGTTTTAAGAAAATGTTATTTCTTCAAAAATCCTTAATACAAAAAGAAATTAAAATTTAAGCAATTTTATCCTGTTTCTTTTTTTTAAAAAAAACAGAGCAAAATCTATATATTTGAAGGGTAATCATGAACACTTAAAGTTATATTGATGTTTTCTTTGTGTTGCTGCTGTTTTTGTTGTGATTCTTACATTTCCCCAGCTTGTCTGTGTTTTAATGGGTGCTTTTCTGTTTCCTTAAAGGTAGGAAATGCTGCTGAAATAAAGACCAATGCACAGTGAAAACAGTTGAATGTCTTTTTTTTTTTCTGACACACAAAAAAAGATCAAATAGATACAAGAAAATGTTCGACTGTATTCTCAATTTAAAATTCTTTTCTTTTTATTGTTATATGATTTTATAATTAAAGTAAGTTAATATTCCAGCCTTTCATTTGCTGCTAATATCCATGAAATTGGCTAACGTTAACATGAGACTTTAGAAATCTTGTAAACTTTTCAAAATAAATTTACCTGGATTTTATTTCGCTTAGCCAGAGAAATAAAATACGCCAGCGACGATGATAAAGCTGCTGTACCTCCTCCTAGGATGTTGAAGCTTTGTTCTTGCTTTGGTTTGCACCGTCACAGTTGCTAGGCAACGAGAGATATAATAAGGAGATGGTCCAAATTCAAAGACTATCACTTCTTCCTTATGCAGTCTAAGAAGGACCCGGCGTAGACTGGGTGGGACGCACCCTTCGAAGGATGTAGCCCCCGAACTTTGACATAGGCATAGTCTGCTTTTTCTTCTTTTCACCTGATCTGTTTTCCCTTTCCTGTCTTTTGCCCCCCTCCCCTGCTCAGGTACAGTATTCACATCTAAATTCAGCCACAGGCAAATTTGAAAATGAAGAATAATACTTAATTATCAAGAAGAGACTTGTATATTTTAAGTTAAAGTTGTTTGGCACAACACAGCAGCCAGATCACCATACTGCTGTAATGATGCTGGAAAGGATTGTAAAAGATGTTATATATGAGTGATGGTCCAACTAACACGTTTAGTCAGACGAGCTTTAAGAGACAGTTCAATTCAGGTAAATCAAGCTCATTAAGATTAATCCAGTTTATTATTTATGAAAGAACATTGGGGCTACTGAAGAAAAAAATAGAATTCTGAAAAAAAAAGTCTGACTTTTTTTTTTCTCAGAATTATGCCTTTTCAGAAATTTAAAAAAAAAAAAAAAATCTCCAGATTTTTTATTTCATTTTATTACTTGGGGGGGGGGGGGGAGTCACAATTCTGAGATTAACTTCATAATTCTGACTTTTCCCCCCCCCCAGAATTGCATATATTTTTTTTCTTCAGTGGCCCCAATACTCTTCTGTACTTATTAATAAGAAAAAAAAAAGGTTTCCTAGCGCAGGAAACCAGGATTTCAGATCATGATTCTTTTCTTCCTTTTAACTTCAGTGTCCCCACGGTGATGGGGACATTGCACATCTACAGTGGTCTTCAAATTATTCATACCCTCCAGCTACAGAAAGGGTTAAATTCACAATATTCCAATAACACGAAACTAAAGAAACTAATATTAAATAAAAATTTACAAAATTATTTAGTGGAATAAAATATTGCTTTTGAATTGTGGTTGGAAATAATAGATAGAAAAAAAAAACTGTCCCAGATGCATTAGAGCACTTTTTCATGAACAATGGACCAAAATATCTGTCAACAGGTGTATAAATATTTTTGAACGTTACAGAAAACACCTGATTGCCTCCAAGTGGTGCTCAACAAAATTTTAGCTTTGAAGCCCCATCATGCTTGTTTACTTGTTTTATTTTGTGTGTGTGTGTGTGTTATATATATTTCTTTCAAACCGCAATTATACATCATGATTGTCATAGATTTTTTATTCATTATCACTATTAGTCTATTTCATCTTATTTCACTCACCGCTGATTTTTTTCTTCTTAAATTGGAGGGTATGGGTAATATTGAGGATGACTGTAAATACAACTAAAATCAGGGCAGAATTTTTAACTGATAAAATCTGTGATTTTTTTCAGGGGATATTATAAAATCAGGATTTGAAGCAGAGCAGCGTTTCAATAATATCTTACTAATGGCTGCAGGACACACAAAAAACAGCTTTTCAGTCACTGTTTAGTTTTGTCATCTTATAACAGTAAAGAAATGTGAGAATAAAGGCATTTTGGCAGGAAATTAGCTGTGTTATTGTGCAATCGATGTAAATTTGCAGAGTCGGAAGTAAGCCAGTGGAGGAAATGGTGGCTGTTAGAAAGCAGACTGTGTTCTCACCATGATGACTTTGGGTGGTAACTTTCAAGCCTTGAGACAGCGCTACAGTATATGGGAAACATATTGGCTCCGAAACAAGCCTTGTAAACTTCTGTGGTCAGTGAACTAATTAAAAATAATTTCTTTGTATTTGTAGCTGTTCAATAAAGGTTTTACAAAATAACAGATTTTTTCTGGAAATGTGACAACACAGCTGAAATCACCTCATTTGCATAAGGGTGTCGGTATCCGAATTACCAGCTGATGCTTACCTTAAACAAAAAGCAGAAGTTCAGTATTAATACTTGAGTGTTAAATACTCAATTCTTTAGTTTTTTTTATTGTTTTTGGTTGTTTCTTTAGATTTACTGTCAATGAATTCCCACCACCTTTGCTTTTTACAGCTTAGAATGGGAATATTGTCAGCCGCACTGGTCATTTAATATGTTTAAGTGAGTAAAAAAAGCATGAAAAACTGATGTTTGGTAATCATACAAGCAGTGAATCAGTCTGAGTTTACTTTTGACAAAGATGGCTGGTGGATTTGACATCTTCCACATGTGCCAGTGTTCCCAGCTCTGTGGAAGATGGAAAACTTTGGAAAACCCTGCGAGTAGAAGCTGCATCCAACTTTCCCTCCTCATACTTCGACTCAGGAGACTGGAGGAAAAGTTTAGTGAAAACACACACAGCCTGGAGAACATTAAACAGAGCACACGCAGCATTAAATCACTGAACAGTTGTCCTGACATAAAGAGTTATTCACAATTCTGCGGTGTAATATCGATATAAAACTCGCTCAAAGGTTGTTTTCTCCTCTTTTTTTTCTGCTACTGAACAGCTCCTCACCTTCTCTCACCTCTTTCCTCACTTTACTCTGTAGGAACTCCTGCAGCGTTGATAAACTGAGGAAAAGTAATTTCTTTACTTTTATCAGACCACCTGTTTCCCCTGATTTCCACACAGGCAGTCTGTCAGCTAGCGGCTCAGTGCCACAGCCAATCCCAGTTTCTCCCAGGTGGGTGATTTATGGAAGCACTGAACCCCTAAAGCTCCACCAAGACTCTGCTGCCTCCCTTCTGCCAGTTTTGGCTCCTAATTGGAGATATATCCTTCTTAGATACCTTGTCTGACTTCATCAAAAAAATCTAAACTTTTTTTTTCCTATTTGTTTTTTGTTTTTGTTTTCTCGAAAAAGATCTTTGCAATTTTTCAATTGAACTGAATTGTACTTAAAATTAAAGTTAAATTTATTATTGCTGCAAAAGCTGTTAACAAATCCAAATGAAAAAGTTAAACACTATGTAACTTTCTGACCATGTACACTTCTGACCCGTCTTGATGGCACAGTGACATTTATGATCCTCATTCTTGGAGCCGTCATTACCCAGCAGCATCCCGCAGCTGAGAAACCAAACTTCACAACTTTTTCAATGGACTTCACGTCACTTGACAGCAGCATTTTGCTTTTTAACACACCAGCAACTGGATATCAACACACTGGCCCTTTTGTCAAATACTCACTCAAAAATAAAGGCATGAGACAGGAACATTTCTGTACCTGTAGGTACATTTTTTTACAAATGTTCTCTCAAAAGTACAGTATTGGTCTTTATGAGGCCAGAACCTAGATACTATGAAAAAGGGTCCAAAGTAATATAAAGTACAAATTTGTACCATTTCAACCCTGAGGGTACCTGCAGCATTGAAAAATGTGCGTAGTTTGTACAATAACTATAAATAGCAGTCCTTCTAAACAGTAGTATAATTTCATAATAATCATAGTAATCATAGTGATAATTACATGTATCATTATATATGTGTTTGGCCTAATTTTTATATAATAATTATTCATTTATTATGAGCATCTTTGATTGTTGTCATAATCTCTATTTTATTGACTTTTATGCATCATTTAAATTGGTTTAATTGTACTTTATTAACTCATAAAGCTTGATAAGGTACAAAAATGAACCAGGACCGAAGGTACAGAAATGTCTTTCAAAAAGGAACCCCCCCCCAGCGACAAGCTTTGTACCCTTTTAAGTACAAATTGTTACCTCTATTTTTTAGTGTGTAGCATGGCTGATTCAGCAAAGAAATACAAGCGGACATGTTGGAGGAAGCAAGAAAAAAAAAAGGAAAAAGTGACAGTGCAAGAAAAAAAGACACTGACAAAAACTCATGTTTCCAGAGATTAACATACTGTAAAAGCAATGGAATGTGTTTGTTGACTGTAAATAACTGAGTTAAAGGTAGAGTCCGGAGTTTCCCCCTGAAAATAAACACTAGGCTTGTGAGAATGAAATCTGGCTTGTTCCGCACTTTTGGGTCTCTGCTTTTGTGAAGCGGTGAGTTTTGTTTGCAACTCCCCTCCCCCTGACTGTATTTTGTCTTTTCCCTTTGTTTTGGTGTGTTCAGGACGTTTCTGGGTGGAGATTCCGGTATTGTTTCCAGCCAATGACAGAGCTAAGGGTGTAGCGTTTTAATGGCAACACTTGAACGCTGCAGCCGCCTTTCCTTTCTCCTTCTCCCGTCGCTGACATCCTTGCCGCGCAGGTAAGATTGATAGTTCTGCTGCTCCTAGTTGTTGTCTTTATGAAGATAAAGAAAAAATATTTCTGATAAGCTTTTGCTACGTTTATCGTAATAATAGACGCTGAGATACAGTTTAAGTGTGTTGGCTATTGTATCTTATGGCTGCGATATGTAGGTCAAATTTCTGTGCGCTGTTGGAGTTGCATCGCTGAGTCATTTAATAAAACAAAATCATAAATTAAACACCAGCCAAAATGCTTCATACACTTTACAAACTAATGTTAATATCGAAAGGAAACGAAATATAGGCTACTCACTTGTGCCATAAAAGTTCTCAGATAAGATCGGAGGTGAACCTATAACTGCACCTATACGCACCAATTCTCATTAATAAAATAATGCAGTCATAAAGTTAAAGGTTGAATATGGAATAAGGACAGAACAGCGACATCACGTGTGTCTAGGTTGTAGTTGCAATGGCAGAAAAACAGCTCCAGCCGCTGGGATGCCAGGCTCGCTGCCGATACGCAAGTGACCAACAGTCTGCAGCATTTCCAACAAGTAACACAGAGGAGTTTATAACTGACAGCTAACGTTAGCCATGTTAGCAAACAAGCTAGCTTACCGATCCAGGAGGAAAGTCGCCATTTCCGTGTTTTGACTCCATGGAAAATGTTTATGTGGGTCCATTTAGTGAAGTCTTCACCTAAATTTACTCCAGGTTTTGCTCTTCTCAGGTCACTCCTCCTGAGAAACAGATAACAATATCTCCAGGGCTCTGAAGCAGCTGCTTCACTCGTCGTCTCCACAGTTTTCCCCTGTACAAGCCTGACTATGACCAAAATATTGTTTCCACACAGAGATCGTATTTGGAAACCTGCAACGGCGGCGTGTATTGGCTTATAGAGGTAAATAAAATGCCATTATCGAACCCGTAAAAATTTATTTTATAATTATTTTTAGACTAAATATAATTTTTCTGGGAAATGTACTTTCATTCTGTACACCCCCAAACGACCTGTGGAGGTATTATTTTTTTTTAAATATAGCTTTTAATAAAAATGTTCCATATTCAACCTTTAAATCAACTTTATTTTGATTTAAAAAAAAAAAAATATATATATATATATATATATATATAAATATATATAATGAAAATAGCGCAATATCATGCCAAGATCCCCAATGAACATGTTTTAATGACAGCCTGGTTGAAGGAGGAAAAAAAAAAAAAAAAGTTGGGCTTTATTCGGGTTCGGGCCTAAGAACTTTGAAAATCTGTCGGGCCAGGCCAGGCTGGGGCTCCACCCCTTCGGGCCAGGGCCGGACTCAGGCTCAGATATTGATCCTGTGCAGGGCACTAGTACTGATCTAACTGATCTGGGCCAAAGAGGAGGAGCTAATACACAGCAAAGGCAGACGCAGCGAAGAAAAGGAAGGAAAAGGAAATACTCTGTGGGGGAAAGAACTATACCAGGCTTCAAAATAATATGATTTAATGCTTTTGCCGACATGGCTTTGACTCAGGATTAACTGGGTGCTGGACAGGCAAATTTACTTCTTTCATTAAATGTAAATCTTAACAGTTCCTACTTGTGCTGTGCATCCTTGTTTAAGCGGATTCTCAGTTAGGGATTCAGTAGGATCTGCAGTGGAAACCCACCTGGACTCCCTTGTATAGACACTGTAAAGTTGCGTTCAAATGTTTGCACACCCCCCATTAAGGAAAAGGTTAATGATGCGTTCCAGTTGTCTCGGGATTCCGAGCAGACGCGAGTTGGTGACATCATTACCAGGTATTTTGCGCTCCAGTTGCACCAACTTGGGGGAAAAAATAGAAATCTCCCAAACAGCCCATTAGTGAGCTAGAAAAGCTAGAGGATAACGCATTTCTAGCTAGAAAAATAACACAGACGTGATAATGATGTTACCATGACAACAACAGTTAATTTCATGTGTGTTGTTAATAAACAACACATCATCACGCTGCGTTTTAAAGGAAAAAAGACCACCGTGAGACCGTAAAATTCAATAACAACAACTTGGTGCTGTTTCCACTTGAAAATTATGATCAGAATATATCTGATATAGAAGTTTACTAAACACAATAATGATACTAGACACAGCCATCTTTAAATCTACAATCTCGGGGTCCTCTGCAAATAACAAGCTCGTATCTCGGAAAAACGAGTTCATCACGTCACTTCCTCGTAAATTTACCTCAGAAAAACGAGTTCCGAGACAACCGGAACGCACTATAAATTCACAACAGTTATTCCAATAACAAGAAACTGAAAAAAGCAATGATGGATAAAAATTGAATTTAAATTGTAGTTGGAAAAAAACAAACAAACAAGCAAAATTCACCCAGACAAATTACAGCACATTGCTCATGAACAGTGAACCAAAATACCTGTCAACAGGTGTAGAGGTCTCACTGAATGTTACAAAAAAACACTCGATTGCAGTGATGAGTGCTCGGAAACATTTTAGTTCAGGAAACCCCATCATGCCTGTTTGTTTTATTTTTTGTTTGTCTGTTTTTAATATTTCTGTTGAATCATAATTCAAAATCAATGTCATGATTTACATAAATTTTGTATTTATCATTATTTCTGTCAATTTCAACTTATTTCACTGGCAGCTGACTTGTTTTTCCTTCTTTTATGGGAGGGTATAAACATTTGAGCACAACTGTAAACCAAGATAAAATTCCTGCTTGATATCCGTTTACATCATCATGATCTCCTTGACTCTGGATTTGCCATGATTATACCAAACCGTACCATGTTCTTCCACTTATCTGGGATCGGGTCACAAGCCCAGACTTCCCTCTCCTCGGCCACAGCCCCCAGCTCTAGTCACTCCAGCGTGTCCTGGGTCTCCCCTGGGGTCTTGTCCGGGGTCTCATCCTGCTGGGATGGTGGTTAGGATGCCTCCTGGACGCTTCCTGGTAGGTGATCATGTAGCATTATAATGTCATCATAGGTGGAAACTGGTCAGAAAGCATCAGCTGATCACTCAGTAACTGATGGCTCCTTTTCCATGATGGCCTTAAGCATTTCATTTTTCTTTTGTAAAGTCTAGAAAATCAATGGTAATTTGCATGCAGTCAAAAGTATGTCTATAATAATGTAATAAAGAATTAAACTGTACCAAGTGCAGCTGTCTCCAGCTGCTACTTGTATGAAGACTTACCAGCCTGCATACACACTGACAGATACCTTATCCACACAAACGATGTGATGTGTGTGGGCAAAATTAACGGAGAAGGCGTTGCTACAGAAAGGCTTTCAAAGAGACTGCAATCAGGTCAGACAGAAGAGGCTCAGAGGAATAAGAATACTGAAAACTAAAAGAGAGAAAGTGTTTTGGATGAACAAATAAAATTGGGATGTGAAAGGATCAACAGGAGTTAACAGTGGGCTGAAAAAGGAGACTGTGGTTTGAGTTCAGCGCTGCAAATTCATGTGTGTGTTTCTCTCAGTGGCACCAGATGAAGAATTCCTCATCATCCGCGGCGATCGACCAGAGGAACATGGCCCCAATGATGGATACCACCACACTAATCGCTCCTGCGATGCCCTCGGTTTCTCTCACACATACTTTGCTTCACTCTCACTCATTCATTTATCTCACTCCTCGTCCTCCTCCTCACTGCTGTTGCACACAAACAGATACAAATCACTGATTTAATGAAATTAAGTTGGACGGAGGCTTGTTGGAGGAGCGTTTGTTTCAGGTCCCCTGACAGCTGCTGCAGCAGCTACCTGACTGACTCATCAGCTTCAGAGAAAGTTTCAGACTACGTGGAAAACTGCATCCAGACATCCAGCTTTCAGGCCAGGAACTTGTAGGACAATAAATCGTTAAGGTGGTTTTTAAAATGGAGCCCAGGTGGAGTCGGAGGCCATGTTGACACAAAACAGTTAAAGGATAAGTTCCTGTTTTTTTTTTCAACCTGGACCTTATTTTTATGAGTACATTAATGCATTTACTCACCGGTAAAGTTTCTGCATCACTCTGAGTCCTTCGGTAGATATTATGTTATGATATATGTTCCTCCAGTAAAATGGGAGAAACGGGGCAGCCACTATAAAAGACATTATCTGCAGCAAAGCTCCTTGATTTTCCCCAATACTTTAAGTAGATTGACGAATGAACGAGTACCATTGTCCCGTGAGTTCAGATTTAGCTTTCCGTTAGGGCCCGGCATACACTGTGTGATTCTTGGCTTTTTTTTGAGCCGATTTTATCGACAACGTTGGTGATCGGGTCGACTCTTGGCCAAATCGGGTATCATGTGTCGTGCAGTATACAAGGGGGTCACAAAGCAAAATCGTGAGTTGCAAGAAAATCAAACATGTTTGATATTTTGGTCGTGGCTCGTGAGTGAATCACGTGTTGAAGCGGAGCCACGACCAGACTGAGAACTCTTTCCTCTGAGATTTTTTTACATTTGGCATGCATAAAACAAAAAACGGAAGTAAACCAGAGGCAGCATGGCGACCCGGCATGTCATTTGGATGGAGATCTCGTTGTAAAACCATCAGATCGTACAGCCCACGTTAGCCAATTCCTCGTCTACACACAATGTCATCGCCTTTTATTTTAAGAGAATTCTTCACAAAGAAGAACGCAAATCGCCAAGGCAGCGCGTTTTTTTTGGGGGGGGGGGTGATACCATGCTGTTGCTGCTGTTGTTGTTATTGTCGTCTTCTTCTTGTCCGTTTTTCTTCCTCTACTACTAGCTGTATTTATGGCATTGCATGTCAGGATTGTTCAAGACCCCAACATGTCTTTGAGGACGTACAGTGTGAGTCGTCAGATTGCATCCGAGCGTCGGTTCGTACAGTATGAGGACAGACATCGCAAGCGGTGAACTTTTGAACTCTACGAATGATTGGCACAACTTGAGTTGGATGCACACCAAAGGGCGACTCATTGTGATATCTTCCAAAGGACTCCAAGTGATGCAGAAACTTTTCAGATGAGTAAATGCACGTATATAGGCTACTCCTAGAGATAAGGTCCAGGTTGAAACAAAGAAACTTGTCCTTTAATGTTAAACAGGGACGTTTAACCCTGTCTTATCTGCATCCATACCGTCGTTTATGAATCGTTTTAAGAACCACAATGGCACTTATAGCAATTTTTTTCAGTGACGCGCACAGGAGCCATAGCCCATGGACGCGCACAGGAGCCCATACTGTATATGGGTTAGTAATACATCTTACAAACTGGACTATACTCTCATCACTCCTGAGATGATGACCATCCTCCTGAAACAGGCTACATCCTCCTCAAGCTACCAAAAGAGCTCTGACCAGTCAACTCGAAGAGCAAGAAACACTAGAAACCTGTATCCCATTTCAAGGGCAAGAAAAAGGCAAAACCGCCATTTCTGAGTAAAAACACAAGTCAAGAGAAGGTAGCGTCTCCACTCACCTCAGAAGTTTTATCTGTATAGTCTTGGCTCGTTGGTCTAGGGGTATGATTCTCGCTTCGGGTGCGAGAGGACCCGGGTTCAAGTCCCGGACGAGCCCAGGTGTGATGAGTGCTTACGATCACGTGAGCAGTCTATTTCCAAAGTCTGCTGTGTTTCATATCACACTTTGTCATTCTGCAGTTGGGCTTTTCTACACATCTATACTGTAAGGACATTTTCACAGGTTCTTGCTCTAACTTTTAATGGAAGCTCTTTTGCACCTCATCTGCTGTTGTTTTTCAAAGTCATTTGCCATCACAACTAAAACTAAACAAACATGCATACTGCGTAAGGGGGAAGAGGTGAACATCCTTGGATCCCAACCAGAATTCTTCCAATCTTTTCCCATCTTTGAACTGAACCTACCTACCGGCTCCTGCACTAAAAGAAATTCCATCATACAAAGTGTGTCCTTGAATCCATTTTTTTCTCTTTTTCATGAAGACATCCATAATGATGACTCGTACCATCTTATCAGAGAAGGTAGCTTGGCTTGTTGGTCTAAGGGTATGAATCTCACTGTGGGTGCAAAAGGTCTTGGGTTCAAATCCCAGACAGGCTGATAATAATAAATATTAAAATAAGATTTAGCTTGAGAATCAGTTCTACAATACAGGTGGCTGGTTGAGGAACAACCACTATTTCAGTATCAATCCGCACGGAAATCGTCTTCTCAGGTAAATGCTTTTGAGCTTCACGGTTTTTTGGTTTATTTTACTATAAATACCGAGGTCCTGGTCCAGAACTCTGTATACTCAGTGGTAGCTTCAGTCATGCTAACAAGTACAGACAGCCGCTCTCCTCCTTTTGGCCCGCACCTCTCTGAGCGCAGGTGCGTCAGTCACAGTCACACTGCAGCTGTAGCTGGAGGGAGACGTAACACAATGTTTTTAAGTTATTAGCTGTTTTTAAGAGGGTCCTTCTCCACTCTTATCGGCAGCTAAATTATGGACAAAAAGCCGATCAGCAATGGTCTTGACTGGTCTAGTTCAAAAATCCCGAGACTGCGCTGTCCAAGACTGAGACAAAATGCAGTCGATACGAAGACGAGACCAAGAACCTAAAAAAAAATGGTCTCAAGACCAAGACCAGTCTCGACTATTACAACAATAGTAGAATCACCTGAATCTCACTGAAGTGCTCTCATTCAGTTGATTCAAACATGCTTTGAATATATAAGAACACAATACATGGGGTTGTAATTGTTGTGTTACACCAGTTCTGTCTCCATTTAGCCTTTTATGACTGGGGTGTTACATTTAATGAGGTCTTGGTGTCTCAAACTTGCTTTAAAGTGGGTGAAGTGGCAGAGGGTTCTGATCCTCCACGATGTGTTGGACACACTCCAAAACCAGAGACCTTCCGTCTTCCTCCTTCTGGTTTTCCTCCTTCTTCCCATTCCCTGCATCCCAAAACCCCCACAGAGGGCTCACTGCTCTATTTTTATTCTTCCATTTTTTTAAGCCTCTTCTGTTTGTTATTTTTCAAATGAAAGGCTCTTTGACTGGTGCCGCATATACGTGTGTACATGTGCACATTTGTGTGGCTGTTTGTGTTCTTGTAGAACCTTAATGACCCAAGTTCCAGCTGTGTCCACTCTGCATCAGCATTTACTCTGCACAAAGGCAACAGCACCACCTTAATGGGTTACACCACACACACACACACACACACTTAGCAGGTAATTATGAAGTAAGGGAGAAAAAAAACAAACATTATCCTCATCCTAACGCACAAGCAAGTGTGTGGGCATGTCTTTATATCGTTGCATGGACCATTCACTGACAGAACACAAACATTGTGAGGACATTCGTAGTTGTGACGACATTTTGGATGATCTTCACAAAGAAAAAAAAACCTTTTGAGGGTCAAGATTTGGTATGTTTTGGTTAGGGTTAGGACAAGGGTTAGGTTTAGGTTTAGGCAATCAGTTGTGATGGTTAGGGTTAGGGGCTAGGGAATACATTAATGTAAATGAATGTCTCACAAAGATAGAGAAATGTGCATGTGTGTGTTAAAACAAACTTTGTGAATTATGAAGAGTGGTGGAGGCTGCTCTTAAGGAGCTGAGTTAGCAGATGGGCGCACTTCAGGGAGAGAAATGAAGATCTGGAGCTCTATTCCAGATCTCACGAGTCTCATTCTGAGAGCAGGGGAAGTTCATCACACATGGACTGAGACACAGCAGAAAAACAAGTCATGTAGAGGAAGAAAAAAACCACCGTGGTGATATTTTCTGTCCTTTGGATATTGTTCTGAGGTGTTCTTATAAAGCTGAGGTCTGCTGTTGGTTTTATCTTACTGTCAAAATATACAAAGAGGTACATTGTCAGAACTAAAACCAGCAAACCTCCGTTCCATAGTGATAACAAATAAACTCCCACACCGAACACAACCACATTTTCCCAACTTGTCGTCCTCTAGAGCTATAAAAAAAAAGGAGAAAAAAAGCTTTTCTTCTGAACTCTGGAGCAAACGTCTGTTAGCTGATGGCCAGGGCCGGTTCTTGCCACTTTGGTGCCCCAGGCGAGATTATGGTTTGGTGCCCCCCTGTCCTGGTGCCTAAGTTTCTAGATCACGGGTGTCCAGCTCCAGTCCTTGACAATCCTGCAGGTTTTCTATGCGTCCTGGCTCCAATGCACCTGACTCCAACTAACGAGAACTTCATAGGCTGTTGGATCCATTTAGTATCAATCAGGTGTGTTGAGGCACTTCAGCCTTATTGTATACACAATACTATTTAATATACAGTTCAATGACTGAGATGACTTACCTCAACACTGCGCTTTCCTACGTTTCCACCAACGTCATAATGTTACAGTCGCCAGCCGCCCCCTCTCTCTCTCTCTCTCTCTCTCCCACCTTCTCGCCAACGGTGAGAGGGCACTGTCAAGTGTTTATTGCTGCATGTTTTACATCGCTGTGTTGCTTACCGCTGGATCTGTGGAAAATTTACTTAAACACACAGGAGTGGGCGCCCTCAGCGCATTTGTCGCCCTAGACGATCGCCTAGGTCGCCTATAGCAATCGCCGGCCCTGCTGATGGCTGTTTGTCTCCGAGGAAATCTTCACGCAGGCTGTTTGTTTCTTCCTCAGAGAGTGAGGATAAGTTAGGATTCTCCTCGAGTTTCTGTTGAACAAAGATGGCGTCTTGCTATGATGCTGAGCATGCGTATTTGTCACTTCATGATTGGTGCCACCTAGTTACGCACACCAATGGTCAGTCAGTCATGTTAAGGAAGCTAGAGCTTGGCCTGAATATTACTCAAATGTAGAAAAAAAATGACTTAAATGAAGATCTTTATGAGGAAATAACACTGTAACATGCTAAAAAGTTCTTAAAAGTCCATTTTTCATGATACAACTCCTTTAAGATTCCTTGTGATCTATTGGCTCCCCTAAACTATATGACATGCTTTGGACTTTAAAAATAACTCCCATACTACTGTGGAATAAAATATGATCATAAATTTGACTGAACTGTTACAATAAAATCCGATAAAGCTTGGACTGATGTCAACTTTCACTAAAGCTGCCATAAATTGGTCTGCATTCACATTTAATTGGATGAACATCAATCTTCTTTATTGTCTTTAAAGTGCCTAAAATCTTCACAGGAAGATACTGTGTGTACATATGAAGTCTCTTCCTTTGCAATTGTCCACTTATGTTAAGTTTACAGTAGTCATGTGGTAGACTAAATTTATTCTGACATTTTGCAGTGCTGCGGTTTAAATGTTTACCGTTTACCATGATGAAGATGAATCGGTCTACTCTGAACCAGCAAAGTGAATTTCTGAATTTCATAACAGTTTAACCTCTGTTTCTAAAGAAGCAGAAAGCAGAAGGGAAAATCCAAATTTTTCTCATTATTTGGTTCTATTTTATTGTTTTTGTACCTTTTTAGCATTCAAGTCATCCCTCTAAAGGTCACACAAGGCCGAGGACTATCAACTATAAACTCACCCAACTAAATAATTTAGTTATTATGTTTATGCACCTAGCTGGAAAGCTAGGAGTCAGCAATTATAAAGAAAAAAGCTGGGCTCTTTCTGAGCATGACCACCTGTTTCCAGTTATATCACTTCAGAAACTTTTCTTAAAGGTGATATGTCATGCGGTGTTTTTTTTTATACTGGCGACTGATGGAGGAGGGGGAACGAAAGGAAGACATCGCCAGGAAGGTGGTTAAAACAATATAAAACATGGAGTTAGTAAAAAAATAAGTCCTAAAAGAAATAAATGATAATAATAAGCCCTGAAAAAAAAAAAATAAATGTGAAAGGCCTGTTCCTGGAGCGCCCGTCTAGCATCGGGGCACCTCCCTCTTCTGTTGGCGTCAGCCCGCAGCCCTCATGAGTCGCCCATCCCTGGTCCACATTATCCCATCTCAACCAACCAAGCAATCAAAAGAAGTGGACATCATGGTATGTTTGTACTGAGACTGTAAGACAATATTTAAAAAATCAAATAAGCCAGTTTGGTAGTTTTATTACTGAAGGAAAAGCAGAGTAACCTGGACTGTTTCTCAATCTGCAGCCTCCTCCGCCTCCACATGGTATAGAATAGCCACGACAGCCAAACCTGAGCGATCATTTCTATTCTTTACTGTTGTTCTTGGCCTTCTATCGGCAGCTCTTTCTCCTGCTTTCCTCTCACAGCTGTTTTTCATCACATAATTTTGACCTGATTACCTGTTTGGATTAATGTGCTTATGTACTAGAAATAAATACAACTTACATGTTGGAAACAAAAACACCCACTCAGTATAATTGTTTTGCAGCAGTTATTTTCATTGTTTTTATTTGTTTCAGTACAATTACTACGTCTCCACAACAAAATATGACCAACAGCTGTGGAATAATACAATATTATTTTCATGTTGATGGCCAGCTCTGCACTGCTGCGCACCGCAGGTGATGATGTCACAAGTTTGCGTTATCCCAAACCATCAAGTAAGCAGAGTCCATACTTGTGAACTCCACAAGTGCGGACTTCCAGTACGTACCCACAAGTCTGTACTCACAAGTACATGAGTACGCAGTACACAAACTAGGAATTGAAAAATGGGCCTGGAACAGTCTGTTTGATAAAAAGTTACCACAGAACGAACATGCAGAAATCTGGAAGGCCAACTATGACTCAATATAAGCTCAAAAAATGATAAATGACATTCCAACTGTTTCCCTGTGATTGTGACAGCATGAAATACAGGGGTTAGACAATGAAACTGAAACATCTGTCATTTTAGTGTGGGAGGTTTCATGGCTAAATTAGACCAGCCTGGTGGCAAATATTCATTAATTGCACATTGCACCAGTAAGAGCAGAGTGTGAAGGTTCAATTAGCAGGTAAAAAGCACAGTTTTGCTCAAAACATTGCAATGCATACAACATTGTATCAGAGTTCAAAAGAGGACAAATCGTTGGTGCATGTCTTGCTGGCGCATCTGTGACCAAGACAAGTCTTTGTGATGTATCAAGAGCCACAGTATCCAGGGTAATGTCAGCATACCACCAAGAAGGACGAACCATATCCAACAGGATTAACTGTGGGCGCAAGAGGAAGCTGTCTGAACGTGATGTTCGGGTGCTAACCCGGATTGTATCCAAAAAACGTAAAACCACAGCTGCCCAAATCACGGCATTCGCTTGGCCCAGGACTTGTGCTAGATGGGCCAAGGACTACTGAACCATTCTGGAGGACCATGTGCATCCAAAGGTTAAAACATTGTATCCTGAAGGCGGTGCAGTGTATCAGGATGACAATGCACCAATACACACAGCAAGACTTATGAAAGATTGGTTTGATGAACATGAAAGTGAAGTTGAACATCTCCCATGGCCTGCAAAGTCACCAGATCTAAATATTATTGAGCCACTTTGGGGAGTTTTGGAGGAGCGAATCAAGACACGTTTTCCTCCACCAGCATCACGTAGTGACCTGGCCACTATCCTGCAAGAAGTATGGCTTAAAATCCCTCTGACCACTGTTCAGGACTTGTATATGTCACAGAAAAACTGCTGTAACTCCTCTAAAATTAGCAGAACAATGGTAAGGCTGATATTTTGGAGCTCCACTTTGCTTCGGCTTAGTGTCGTCATAGTTGCTAGGCAATGACAGATATGATGAGGAGGCCAGACCAAATTTAACAGCCTGTCACTTCCGCCTTACACGGTCTAAGGAGGACCGGTAGGACCTGTCCTTCAAAGGACCTAGCCCCTGAATTTGGACGTATTGCCTGTTTTAAACATGCACTCTGGCAGACCCATTGAAAAATAATGACATTATCAGAGGAAGCAAAGAAAGGAAAGAGAAAAAAGACGGATCAAAATTTAAGACAAGAGTCATCTGACGGACTTTTACTGAGCAGAAAGAGTTCAGAGGAGAGACAGGATGCAAGAAGGTTGCAGAAGTAGCGGTTGTTAAGGGGCAGATGACTGAGGAAATTTGCCAAAGTTCAGTCGTACAGCTATAAAATCAGATACATGTGACATCATTATCCTGCAACATTAAAGCAAAACCACTGAGGCCTATTTGGTTGTGGTTAGTATAGAGGAGATGTGGTAGAGGATGCATCAGCCCCCACAACGTGATCAAATACTGGTTCACAGCAGAAAACTGATGGCTTCCATGTTGAATGTGTGTGTGTGTTTCTGTGTAATAGAGTCATTATTGATCTCATATAGCCATCTGCTGTGCAAATCAATAACTGTTTTTCTTCATGAAGTTGTTTTGACCACATGTGCTGTGTGACACCCATTTATACAGTCCTCACACGCACACAGCACCCAACCAGTGAAGCGGTGGCTTTTCCTCATGCATGACCACTGAAGTCTTCATTTTGTCCTCCTGAACTGACATCAATACAATCAATACACCACAAAGTCACAGTAGCACCAGTCTTTTTGTAGAATGGTTTAATTAAAACAAAAAAAAAACTCCAGCTGTCCAAGTGTGAGTTTAGTTTTGTTTGGGTCTCCTGCATATTTTGTTCTTTGGGTTCTTCAGTAGACATGAAAGCTTCTGTTAGTTTCTACTCAGGTTAGAAAGGGTTGCTTTCATTTTCATACTTGCCAACTCTCCTGATTCATGCAGGAGACTCACATTTTTTAACATTATCTCCCGCCGTGCTCCCGACCGGTAATTTATCCAACTAATATCCCAATTTTACAGTGAAGGAAACAAATAAGCTTGTGGGGGATATTTGTCACGGTCGCTGGCAACCCTTACGCGTACAGCCTGCTGAAACACGAGAAGAAGAAGACAAAGAAGTCGTCACTCAGACGTGCACACATCACATCACACATGTGCTGTCTGTGTGATCTTGATGTGATTGAAAAGTAAATTTAATTTTTTATTTTTTATGTTTTTGCTCTGTGTGCATATGTATGTGTGGATGTGGTCATGCGTACATGGATGTGCCGAGCATGCATGTATGCATGCCTGTGTGTACGTGTGCACGTGTGGATATGTAGAGCTTGCATCAAAGTGCTTTTCTTTTCCCTGCTTAGCTCTCACAATGCTCAGACATTCATGAACGAGCCGGCTAGAAGAGACGAGTCTTTGCAGTGAAAAATAAGAACCGATTCTTGTCAGAGTCCAATCTTCAGAGGGGGCGGGACTTCATTATGATGGGCACACCATGTGGTCAATAACATACAAGGAAAGAGGGATCATACCACTCTGCAAAAAAGGAAGCCGCTCTTGGAAGACAGAGAGTGATCCTGACCAGGTGCACAGAGACGGCATTTAAATGAGAAATTAGCTCATTTAAAATGTCTGCTTGATTTGTTTGGTGTGGATCTGTGTTCAGTCGTTTGTTTAAAGTGCTGATGATACTTTTTTTTTTCTTTTTTTTTTTTTTGATTTAGATTTTTTTTTATTTTTTCTGATGATACAATTTTGCCATGTTTTATAGACCAAAACGTTATTCATGATGATCTATGTAACAGATACAGGCGAACCTGCATAATTTAGCTATTGGTAGTTATTTTGTGACATCACGGTCTGTAGGGAACGCCCCCCCTGGCGGGCAAAAAGCACTCTTGCCCGCTGCCTGCAGGCTAGAACAAACCAGAGAAACACAGTAATGCTGCTGGAAAATACCAGATGGTTGTTTTGCGATCGGGTGCACAAACCGCCGGGGGGAAAAAAAGCTGGAGTTGTGTTTTTATCTGGAATTTACCCAAGCGGCAACCTTTGGTGGCCAACTACGAGGCTACCCGGAAGAAGCAGCAGTAGTAAAATAAACAGGTTAGACAGAGTTGCTTTCATTTTCATACTTGCCAACTCTCCTGATTCACATGGGAGACTCATATTTTTTAACATTATCTCCCGCCGTGCCCCCGACCGGGCTGCGAAGGCCCGTGCTTACTGATTAAATTATTTTGTCCCTCAAACTTGACTGCCGTTTGTCGCCACCCTCCCTCCCTCCTTCCCACCCTCCTTGTGCACGTTCGCAACTCGACACAAGTGTCTCACAGTAGAGACGAACCGAGTCGAACATGGCTGCTCGCTGCTCTTATCTATGCCGCTGTTTGCTCTTAAAAAGAAAAAACGGATGTGGATCAAGTCATGGAGGTGTTGGTGTTTGCAGTGAGGATGTTTTACGCCGCAGAAGAAGTTGGAGGTGAGATAATTATCACTTTTAGGAAATGTGGTTCCTCTGCTGTTTACTGGGAAGCTAACAAGCTAGCCAATCGGCTGTTCTCAGTTATGTTCGCCGACAACCTTTGGCACATGCGCTCCTGTGCTCTGGAGGCGTGGTTTCAGGGGGTGTGTGTTTTTTCAAATGTAGCTTGCTCAAAACGTTTTTCCAGGATCCACCCTGCCTTTAAGTTATGTACCCATGATGACTTATTTTACAAACTATTGCATTTCTACTTTGAAAACATTTATGGTTCAAAGGACAAAAATGACTTCATTGGTACTGCATGTATGCCTACAAAGGTTAAAGACACACAATATACTGTAGATTTCAATATAGAAATTAAAGTCAAAGGAAAACAGCACAACAGATAAAGATATACAGTATATATATATACAGTGTATATATATATATATATATATATATATATATGTATATATGAAGAGTTCATTTGCAAAAACAGACGAACAACATTGTGGAAAAACAGTTAACTGCTTTTCGTCGCTGTCAGGTACAAACCTCCTATCTTCATTTATCATTGAAGGGTTTTTTTTTATCCTTAAAACCTTCTACTTCATGTTAGTGTGATTTGGTGAAAATATGTAAAAAGTAAATGAAGAGTTTTTTTGCAGTTAACTAAATTTTTTCTAAATGGCGTTTGTCTGTTTTTGCAAATGAACTCTTCATATATATTGTAGATACAAGTGTTATAGCAAAGAGTATATCAGAGTGTACATTAGAAAATATGTATGTTTCTCTTCCGGCTCTTTTTCTCCTCCCCTCTGTTCTCCTGCAACTTTGTCTGTCAGATCTGCTGAGACTCTTTCTGCATTTTTCTTCCTAAACCCTAAATTACACCATGGATCTGGTCAGCTGGGCTTTCAACAACGTGGATAAAATTTTTTCCACCATGAGACAAGGTGTGGGGGCAGCATCTTGTCCAGATGGAACCAGTCCCGCGGGGTACACCATGGATTCCTGGAAGAAATGGGGGGTCTTATGCCTCTCAAATCTGTCTGGAGGACGTGGAGGATACCTACTTATTGGTGATTATGATAACTGGATTCCTGCTGATTGGAGTAGGTTGGTACCTGGTCTGATCTGTCTGTCCGAGCCCTGAACACTCAGACTCAGTCCCAGTGCGAATTTAGGCACACGCAGGATGCGATGGAAACCACCTTGGAGAAGCTCTCGGTTCAGATCGAAGAAGGAGAACCATGATTCGGATGATTTGGACCGCCACAGCCCAGCGAAGGACTGAAGGTAGAGTCAAAACAACTCTGCCTGCCTGTCAACAAGTCCTATTTGCCACCTGGCCTCCCAAAAAATGGCCTATCAACTCGCCTTGGAAGGAATGCAAACAGACTCTCTGCCCCCCTGCCTCGCCATGTCTCATGTCTCCCATTGGTCCTTAATCTCCTCCCACCAGGAACCGGCAGCGGATAGAAGGATGCGCCCATCCGGAGCTGCGTCCTCTCCGCCCATGGGGCTCTGGACTCCTCCTCCTTCATGGTTCATGATGTTTATGGTCCTTCAGTTGTATTAGTCTTCGTATGGTGCTTAATTGTTATGGTGTGTTTTTTTTCCTGTACCTGAGTTCTGATTCAGCAGCACTCGTGTACATGCTCTTTTTTTGCTCACCTACCCAACTCTCCTCATGTAATCATTTTCCTTCTTTGACACCAAGGAAGCGCGGGCATCCATCGCTAACCTGATTTACATCATCTGGGTGCGTTCAACAAGTACACGCGGGGGCGTTCCCTTTCCTCACGCACTCCATCTGAGTAAGGCGACAGTTATAGGTGATTTCGTCTGGTTAGAGAATAATAGGAGCCAATCACTAATCGCGGGTGGGACTTTTGAAGGATGGGCGGCGTTTTGGCCGGATGTGATGTAGAAGCACAGGCGACAGCAGTGTAGTCAGTCAGTTATTTCAGACAACAACAATCATGGCGGCTTGCCGTAGGAATCAGAGCGACGAAATTGATTTGGCTATTTCCACTGTTGCATATGTTGCCTTTTATCCGGAGGTTTTCTTTGCACATTCGACAAAAGTCGTTCACAGACTGTACACCGCTCGTACTAGCTGTCGCCGCCGCCGCCATGTTGTTTGACTGAAGCTTTTTGAGCTTGATAACATGTTTTGATAACTCGATCCTCTATGCGTGGTGGCTCTGGTGTCGCTCTGAGTTGCGTCACGGGTTGCGTCATTCGGTTCAACGTGAGTGGCTGAAGTAGCGTGTCAGTCAAGATGACGGACAGATCTTCTATCCAATCACATGCAAGAGTTTTAGAAAAAAAAGACTAATTTGAAATGACATCGGGTTAACTCCCTCCCCAGATGGTATTGCAAATACCAGGTGGCGGGAGTCAGGTTAATCCATCGCATCCTCAAGTCTTCCCGGTCCTGTATGTTATGCTATGTTTTTATGTTTTCTGTTGTTTGTCCAATCTGGACGGGTTGTACTGGAAGTCATTTTGTGTAACTGGGACGCTGGTTATATGACAATAAAAGCAATTCAATTCAGTTCAATTCATATGTGTATTATTGAAAATTGTTTATATGTATATGGTAGGATGTATAGTGTTATGGTTTAAGTATGTGTATGAACATGAATGTACTCGTAAATATAGTATATGTGTGAATGTAAAGAAGAATATAATAGTAACTACAAAGGTAAAATGAACGGGATGGATTATATGGTTCTATGACTGTGAGGAAGTACAAAGTCTTCCTGACTTGCTGTGTGTTTTATAGTTTGCTTTTAATTATTTTGTATATTTTTGTTTTTAATGTTCATATAATATTTGTTGGACCCCAGGAAGAGTAGCTGTAGCTTTCTACAACTAATGGGGATCTTAAATAAACTTAACTAAACATCTGTCTGATTTCATCTTAAGTTTGGTCGCATGACATCAGAGCTGAGAAGATTTCACTGACAAGTGGAATCTGACTATCAAAGGAAATAATGAAGATTAACTAGACTCTGCCTTGGCCTGCCTCAGATCCTGGACCCGGTTTCTTCGTGGTTTGATCCGTCTTGGCAGTGTGTAAATGTGATAAACACTCCCATATTCATGCCGGGAAAACAGTTATTTAAGTGGCCAGAGTAAACTAAAACAAGACTGTTCTCAGTTAAAGTTTGGTGAAGCTGAACAGGAAGAATAAACTTTTGATTTCTGACACTGCTTGAATCAGAGCTCTGCTGTCCATACAGCAGGATATCTGTTAGTCAGTTCAGCAGCATCACACAGTTCGGCAGCGCTGTCTGACTGAACAGACAAAGAGAGGAAAGGGTTCAATAAGGTTAAAGTTATCTATGAGTACACAAAACACAGGGAGCTTCTTGCACATCTGGTTGAGACATCACCCCCCCATAGACAAGTCATTCGGTAGATCCTGAGCTGGAGCTGAGTCAAACACAGAACACGCTCAATGTAGGTCATTTTCACCACATCCAATCATGAAGCTTATCTGGATTCCGCTACATCGCATGGTTTAACCAAAGACATCCACTGGTTGAAAGAATAGCAGAACTGGTTTAATCAGCAGATGTTTTCATTTGGTTTTAACTTCACTGTTCTTGTGTTTTCATCTGCGGTGCACGGCCCCCTCCCTTCCCATCAGCAGCTCCAGTTATGGCTTGTGTAAACATGGCATTGAAAAAGCTATCCATCACCTCTTCCAACCTCGCTTTCCTGTAGTTATGATTGGAACGAAGCAGAAAATTCCTGGGGAGTGAGCAGCAGGAGAGGAGAATGTAGAGTTTAATTTCAGAGGGTCAGCTTTCCTTCGCTTTCGCTCTCATTGGGGAAACATGCAAGGATGGTGTTGAAGGTGTGAGGTGGGATTTCTGCTGCTCAAGAGATAAAAAAAGTCAGTACTCACTGGTGTTAAATGTAAGTATACACCAGAGAAAATGGAGTTTTTCATTCAAAAAAGGAATTCAGCTGGGGTGTTTTTTTAAAGTTAAACAAAAAACAAAACTTTAAAGCAGGTGTGTCTAAAGTCGGTCCTCGAGTGCCGCTGTCCTGCAAGTTTCCGATGCCTCCATGCTTGAATACACCTGACTCAAATGAGTCATACAGTGCGTTCAGACCAAAAATCAGGTTTACATGCAAAGTCAATGTGAATGTGTGTCGAGAGGTGTCAAGCCTTTCAGTGGCGTGTTTTGGGCATCTGGTGCAGTGCATTTGGGCATTTAAGCATCCAACGTGCGTAAGACGAATGCAAAGGGCAAACTCTGGTGGAAAAGAGCGAAGCCCAGAAGTCCCGTTAAATAATTGTAGTTCGTTCTTCATCCACTAGGGGCTGGCTCCAAAACAGCCCAAATCCCCACAGATTCCCATGTTCACAGCAGAAATAAACATGTTTACAGCCTGGTTCAAATAATAATTTTAGGTTTAATAGGTCAAGTTTACCTTCATGTCAACTGTGAGGGAGTTGTATGTTTTTTTTATAACTCATCGGTTTAGATGTTATGTAATCCTGAAATTACACATAATTAGGGGCGTGTCGTTTTGATTGACAGGCGGCAGACCGGGTGCCGTTTTTAGCAGTGGAGGCGAATAGTTAGATCCCTGCTTGCTCCCAAAAAGGCCTCAGACTGTAGCAGTGTTGCGCAACAGTGGTTTTTAGCTGGTTAACAGCGAATTTGAGCATTTCTTACCTTTAAACCGCCTATCTTCATTTGTTCCTGTTCATTTCGGATCAGCTCGGTTAGTGTTAGCTTGCCTGTCAATCTTTTGCCCCACGGCCCGGAGCGGCCCTGTCTTTGCCAATTTTAGTATTTTCCGGAAGTGACAACACACATGACATAGTAAATTGACAACGGTGGGAAACTCCCAGTTGGCTTCACTTTCCTGTCCTCAGATGTAACCGGATTCTACGTCCATTTTTCTTACAGTCTTTGGATGAAAGTCGTGCTGAAAGCGCCCATTTTCAATGTACACCTCCTGGAGTAAATGGTGAAAGTCATCACACTCAAAACACCTCTGAACAACCTGATGAATCCAGACATAGCGAGATGCCACCAACGCCATTCTCTGGTCTTGTGGAGCGAATAAAGCCAAACAGCTTGCTCAACTTCATCGGCCATTGTACAAAGACACAGGCAAAGAAAAACAATTAGGTTCAGCACTTTGCTCTGATGCACATCTAGAGCATTTTTGTCTCCAAATGTCAAGCATCTGGACCAGTGTCCAACTTTGGGTGTTGAGTAGGTTTTTGACTGTTGGATTCATTTTAATTGAGTCAAGTGTATTAGAGCAGGGAGAATATCTGCATGATTGTGGCCCTCGAAGACCAAAGCCGGTCACTCAAAGCAAAGTTTTCATCCCCAAATCAGCTTTTGTTAAATGTTTTGTGTATCCATCTCCACAAAGTGTCACGGGGATGAGATTTGACAAGAATTACGGCTCATGCACAGCTGTTCTTTGCTGAAATTTTAGAAATATAAGTCTTACAAGAAAAAAACTTTTTTGGAATCGCAGGTTTTGTCCACCAAAGTGACACTCACTCCACAGGGGTCACTGACAAAGACAAGGAAATATTAAGTTGCCTCCTTTGTGCTTGTAGCAATTAAGCATCTGAGTGAGCTTATTTTTCTCATATAAATGCATATGTCAAAAGAAATGAGAGTCACCTGTATGTTTAGCAAACATCTACTACAGCTCATAAAATTGAGATCACTTTCCCATTAAATACAACAGGAAAGTGATCACAAACCTTTGAGTGGTAGTAAAGATTTAAATCGCTCAAAAATGAAAACCCTGCCAACTCACGTAAGCCAACTTTGTAGTCCCAAATATAGAATCTTCAACTGTATAAAATCTTAGAGCAAATTTTAAATAAAAGGGATAGAGTCAATCAAGTAATGGACTATTTCAAAACCAGCTAGAAGCATGCTCTAGAGTGTTTGAGTACAAATAGTTCCATGTTAAATGAAAACTGTTTTCTTGCTTGTGAACAGCCGAGGATCATCATAAATTTGTAGATGACTGAAGCCTGCAACTCTCTTGGCACCTCAAGAAAGAAATTAGCTTTGTGCCGTTTATTTGGATTTTGGCAAACTTGCTTGGTCTCATTCTTCATTATTGTCTTGATTTTGCATGTTGATGGAGTGAAAACTTATAGTTATGAATAATCATTGTCTCCTATTCATGATCTAAAAACTCTTGAGGAACAGGGTATTTTTTTTTCTCGCATGGTCCAGTTGTCTGAACACAGTTCAGTGTTGTCACTGACAACTTGGGAACACATAGTTCTCTTTTTCATGGAATATAGCTGCAGATTTTGCACAGCCAATTGGTGATATTTATATTCTGTTGCATCTGGTGCTTTCAGTCTAAAAGCCAATGATCTTCATCAAACCCATCTCGCACAAGCCCAAGACACAGGCAGAAGTTTGCAGAGTGAAAAAGGATTGTGTTCACAAAGAATCTCTCATTTTCATGTCATTTTCAGTTTTCCTCTTGATCTTGCCCATGACGTTCTTTGGGGTGTGATGCCAACAGAACTAGCTCACTGACATCTAAGATGCTTTTCATACCAGCTGATCTACATAATGCTTTACTGGTGTTTCCATACAAATGGGCTGATAAGAAAAATAAACCTCATGTTTTCTCACAAAGTTTCTCAAGAATAAAAACAGTGAGGGGGGAAATGCTCACAAAAAATGTGGTTCTTACCCTGTTTGCTTATGTGACAGTGTGGGGTCCTGTCACCATGCCTCTGATTGATGATGCGCCCTGGCTATTTGGCCACAGTGATATCCCTTTAGCTGAATGGTTAGCATGCATGACTCTCACCTGGGGACCTTGCAGTTACCTGAGTCTGGGGATTGAAACCTGCCTGGGCCCTTCGCTGTGTACCTCCCACAGTTCAATCAAATGTTCCTGATGGTGAGTCTGCATACCTTGTTCTTATAGATCTGGAAGGCATCACAGAGCTTATTGTGGCCTCTGTACACACTGCTTGGCATTTTTAGAACACAGGATGCAATGAGTTGTTTCCTGACATCAAGCTGCTCCTTAAACATTATCTGAAGCACTATCCACAGATGATTAGGTTGTTTGGTCCACTTGTCAGTCAGTGGTTGCGATGTGATTTGAAGCCAAGCATAGCTTTTTAAATGGAGTTATCAAACGCACAAGTTGCTTCATGAATGTGCTTGTCTCAGTAGTCTTAATAGGCCCTGAACTCATCATACACAAGCTCCAAATATGTGCGTGTGCAGCGTGAGCAGGTCTTCAGAGACCGGAGAGATCTCCTCATGGAGCCTGATGACTGGCTGATCAGTCGTTTTCGGCTACCAAGGCATGTCATACTACAGTTATGCCACATTTTTGAAGGCCAGCTACAGAGGGAAACCAGAAGGTCAAATTCCCTACCTGTGCCGGTGCAGGTGCTCGCCACACTGGGGTTTTTGGCCACTGCTACTTCTCAGTGGGAGATTGGAGACAGGGCTGGGGTCTCCCAGATTACCATCAGCAGGACAATGCCAGCGGTATTGGCAGCGATCATGCCCATCTCCTGAGACCACATCAACTTTCCCAGTCTTGCCGGGCAATCAGTGATTAAAAGACAATTCTGTGAGATTGATGGGTTCCCAACTGTAATAGGAGCAATTGATTGTACTCATGTTCACCTGAAGCCACCATCCTTAAATGATTACGCGTTCATTAATCGAAAAAATTATCACTCAATTATAGGGCTGTAACGATACCCGTATCGAAATCGAAATCGCGACACTCAGAGCCTTGATCCTGTCTCGCGGTGGGAGAAGGCAGGATCGCGACACCCTCCACGCCCAGTTCAGATGCTCTAAAACTCCTCAGATCACAGAAAACTATTTGACTTTTTCCCATCGGGCTACAGACTATTGTAGCATTCAGTCACTAACCAGACAACACGTCTGTGTTAAAGGCACCTGGTGTTTGTTTCCTGTAACTTGTCAGTTTTCCATCGGTACCTGATGAGCCACTCGCGCGCATCCAGCTCGGGAGTGTGTGATGAGGAGCGATGGCAGGTCTGCAGACACTGAGACCAGTGAAAGGACAGGAGGAGCGGACCCTGCTCGTGTTCGGCAGGCCAGACGCACGTAGGATGTCAAGCTGGACCGAGCGCGTGGACAGCCGGTGGTGGACGCGTCGCGGGATGGTGGGGAAGCCACCGCTGCTCCGCTGCTGGTTTAGGTGTTTTTATTTGCTGTGACTTGTGATGGTAAATCAGCGGCGGTCCTGTCCTGACCAGCCCCAGCTTGGAGTGCTGAGTCCCGGCCGGTCCCTCACCGCAGGTCGCTCCGTCCTCCGAGCGCGAAGAGGAGGACTGGTGTCGGTATGTGAGGGACTTCCAGTGAAAGCCGCCAAGACTACCAACAGGATACCGTGCGTGTGCGCACCGCATGTGTGAAGAAATAAACCAATAAAAAAAAAATTAATCAATTAATTAATCTTCGATCCAGCCTTAACAAATAAGATCAATAACGGCGGATCCCTGCGGAGCAGTGAAAGCGTCCAGACCTCCTTCCCTTTGATTTAACTTTGAACAGCTGATTTTCAGCATGTTGGAGTTTCCAGCGATGCAACTGAAAATAAGTTGTTCCAGCCAACGGGAAAGTGAGGTCTGAATGCTTTCCTCCTCTCTGAGACGCGCTGGTATGTCATAATTTTTTCGGGTTAACATCAGCTCATGCTCGGCCATCATAACGCCACCATCTCCCGACATCTTCCCGTTGAAATTCTCCTCTGCAGGGAGCAGAGCAGCCTCTCACCCGACATGTGGACATGATGCTGTTCCTGAAGAACTCGAGCTTTAAATCAACAGGTTTGATGTAGAAAGATGTCAAGGACTTATTTGTTATTTAACTTCATTTTTGATTAACAGCACAGTTCAATTATTTTTATTTTTCAAAAGCATTATTCTATTAGAGAAAAGAGAAATGTTTTATCTTTTGTTATTAATTCAATCATTTTGATTATTATCTTCAGCTATGTTCCGTCCATTTGTTACATTAAGTTAAATGTTATAAATGCCTTTTAAATAAAATACTTCAAATAAAAAAAATTAAAGTAAAAAAAAACAAAACACATTTTTTTAAATTAGAAAAAAAAAAGTTTAAATCATTATGTGTATCGAATCGTGGGTCAAAAATCGTGATACGAATCGAATCGTGAGTTGGTGTATCGTTACAGCCCTACTCAATTATTGTGCAAGTGATTTGTGATGAACATGGTAGCCAAGTGGCCCCGAGGGACGCATGATTCGTACATGTTCCAGAACAGCAGCGTTGGTGCACGGCTACAGGAGGGCACACTGCAGGGCGGGGGTCATCTACTCAGTATGTAAGGTTTGCATTTCTTCTAAAAGTACCTGCTGTATTCAAAATAATAAACGTGTGTTTGTTTCTAGGTGACAAAGGTTATGCACTCTCGGAGTACCCCATCACCCCGCTGGTAAACCCTGCCACAGAGCAGGAGCTCAGGTTTAACTGTGTGCACATGTGCCAGCGTAAAACGCTTCTTCAGGTTCCTGAAGGGCAGGTGGATGTGTCTCGGACCAGCGGGGGGAATGCTACTTTACTTTCCAGAGAAAGTCTGTGATATTATTGTTGCATGTGCGGTCTTGCACAATATAACACTTGAGAATATAGCGCCCTTTGATGCCCCGGCGCAGCTGGAGGAGATGCCCATGGAACTGTGCCCAGTACAGCCTCCACTGGGAGCTGTACGGAGGAGCTGATACGTTGATTCTAAAGCAGAATTCAGTAACTTTTCATCCCAATAAATGCTTTTCAGAATCCCTGTGGGGGTAAACAAAGTGTTTACGGAGCGATTCGATGTTTCCTTCCCTCCCCCCGGTGTCTCTGGCCTGTAAGCAGCACTTGCAAGTCTGCCTGAGCAGACCCGACACAGATCTTGCAACAACAGAAACTGCTGTACGGCACTCACCGAGCTATCCACCGAGCTGCTTCCAGCACTGGTTTGTGCCAGAACAGGGCTAAAAAACGGTTCTTTAGCTTCCCACCACCTAAACACCGACTCCTGGCTCTCAAAGCCAACTCTACTGGACCACAGTGAAGATTCAGTTCACATAGCTTGTGCTGCCTGGGCACCGGGTGGAGCAGCACCGAGCCTCATGGCCGAATAGGCTCAATACTTATTTATCATGTCTGCAAAAAGTAAATAAAAGTTCATATTCTTACCTGCTACCCGCCAACACCAGAGAAATATATAATCCACAGCATATGTACCCGTAAAACGTCCCATTGCAGGAAACACAGGACTCTGCTTTGAGCGGAGGGAGACGAGCTGCTGCTAACAACACAGCAAAGTAGCATCAGCAAGCTAGTAAAAGCATAGAAATATATTCAGGGATCAGAATAGAGGAAAGACAGGTAGCAAAGCCGTCTGTGTGCTGTGGGGGTGTAGGGGGGGTACAAACTTTACGACAGTGAAAGGACGCCACTAGGGGAGCCTCGAGCTGAAGTTACTGAGTTCTGCTGTAACAGGTAAAAGTGGTAAAAGGTCAATTGGTAGACTACACTGTGCAGTTTACTGGAGTGGAAGGCCATTCGGCCATTCGGCAACCTTCAACACAATGCTTAGCTGATGCAAGTAAACACACAATTAGTAGTTTGAAGATTATTTTTTCAAGTTTTTATTTATCTCCTTCAGTGTGTCGTTTATATTTCCCAGCGCTTGAATTATTGCCCCCATCAACCAACATATGTCTGTCTGTCTTTCCAGCAGCTCTGCAGTGACAACAGCCGCTGATCTTTAAGATGTCAAACGAGGGAGGGACACATGGTCGTCCGTGGTGCCCTGTATCTGGGGGTCTGGCATTGCGGGACCACTCTGGGAGGGTTGAATGCCATACTGCTGGTGCCTGGCTCTGAAACATTAAAAATTACAAGAAAAATGGTAATCCATGTGACGTGTCAGCTTTTATTTGTGTCAGTTAAACTGCTTGTAAAGAATGCAGGCAAAATGGGGTTTCCCATTCTCCTTCCTGGGGAGGCGTCTGTGTCTCCTCCACCTCCTTCCGGACAGGGAATCAGACCCGATTAAGCCCGCTATCTTCTCCGCTGTACCAGTCAGAGTCAGGCTGGGATCTGGCTGGCCTCCCCCTGTCTGCCCCCTGCTGCGCCTCAGTGCTTTTTGGTGGAGAGTTTTAAATGAAACCACTTCTTCTTTAACTGACAGTAAAGAATTTACTTATCAGACCAAGGTTATCCAGATGAAAAAAGCGCCAGGCTGCTTGAATTTATTCATACCTCAGCCGGAGTCCATTCCACAACAGCGTGGCTACTGACAGCCTCTGTGATTTTTTCCATGCTGTAGTTTTGTGCACACCTTTAATGCCACTTCTCAGGCTACCAAACAGCACATCTTTGTTGTCGCTTACCTCGCTAACCTGTGTTTCCAACTCGATCTTTGAGAGATTCCTCTTCTTCGCAATACCTCTCCTCTGCATGGTTTAACCTCACTGGGCGAGGTCTCTGAACCATGAATATTTAAGGCCGTAACCGTGGGCGTGATGTAAATTATATTGGTATATATCAGAACTTTTGTACGTATGATGAGATTGGTCCGATACAAATGTTTTAATAAATCACACATGGGTCCAATCGTAAGATCATTTTACAATCAGAGGCAGAGGCAACCTGCTTAGGTGTTCCCTGCCTCTCACCTGAAATACCCCAGGCAGAGAAGTGAATGAAGTAAATGTTTTGCAGCTGATGTTTCATCTACAGTAATGCACAAAGGTCTGCATTCCTGCTCATCACCAGATGCTGTTTTTTAACCAACAAATGACTAAAGTGCTGCTTGTTATACCCAAAAGACCCAAATCAGTATTAAAACTACTAAGCCTCCACTGCTGCTCAGAATCCATCCAGATTCTGATTACGATTGTGGCTGACTTCTTGATTCGACGCTGATTTGAAGCCCATGCAGCCAACCTGTAGGCCAGATGGTGTGGAATAGGGCTGGGTCATATCATACCCATCACGGTAATACCGGTGTAACGTTAGGGAATGATACAAAAATGAAATATCACAATATAATATGGGTCAAACGCACATGCAGCCAGTCTGGCAGCGACCGAGGAGGAGGAGGAGGAAGGTCAAAGCAGCACATTGACTTAAAGCTTGTTCCTCCATGAGAAGTGAGAACTTCCTTCTTGTTCTCAAGGCCGCTAGGACAAGTAAGAGGTTTGTTTTGGTCATTTCATCCTCCACGTGAAGCTTCTTCCGCGGTGGGGTGGTTATCAATGCAGGGTTATGATTGCGAAAAACTTTGTTCGTCGCAGGCAGGCGGGGTTACGCACACGGCGGTGTCCGTGTATCTAAATGCCACGTGCTGTAAATATTTCGTAGTTACTCACCCCCTCGATCAGCTGTTTATTAAAGCTGCGCGTTTAACATTGCATCAGTGGAAATGTGGAAGTGACAGTTTTCCACGTCCAGCTTGTCTGTGTTAACCCCACCCGCCTCGAATGTCCGAGTGGTTATTCAGTACTTCTCATAGCCCCATGAGATGAACTCTCTGCTCATATAAATCTGATCGTGTTCTGCTCAGAGACTCCTTATTTTTAATCAGGTGTGCTAGAACAAGGAAACATTGAATAAATGCAGGATGAGGGCCAAAGTTCTCCAGCTCTGCTACACATGGTTCTGCTCAGGAAATGCAGCCCATTTCCATTGGAAACGCTTTTTGCTTAAACTGCAACCCGCAGCCTCAATCACCGATCAGCAGCACGGCAGAAGCAGTCAAGGACCCAGCAAGCAGCCAGCAGTAAGTGCATGCAAACTCCAGAAAAATTATGATTACAGAAAAATTACATTAGAAAAAGCGTAATTTAACTGCAGCCGTGGTCACGAGCCTACCTGCCAATGACGTCACCCAGCCACCAGCAAGGATTCTGACACAGATGCTGACCAATATAAGGAGTTTTCAGCCAGGATTGGCTGAGATGTGTAAAACACCAGAGGCTTCCCAATTAATGCTATCCTGCCACAAATGAAACACTTGAAAGCCTTGTAGTGTCTCTGTGTTTCACAGAACTCTCCTCTTGGAGCAGCAGCAGCCCTGCTGAGGTTGCATTAGTGTAACAGGCCCATACAGTCCTGTTCTCCGTAGTAGGTTCTCTGAGCACATCCAGGCAGATGAAGACAGATGTTGAAGCTTCTTATACAGCAGCTGTTCTGACCTGGACTGGGCCTCACCCAATCATGGCTGCTGCAGAGTAGGACTGAGTTTCCTGTGTGTGTGTATGTGTGTGGGAAGGGATGATAAAGTATATATGTGTCATGCATTCATCCATGCATGTGTGTATTAGTACACACACACCCTCTCTCCTGCTGGGACTCGCTGACAGATCGGACCTGACACTCTGGACTTTCTGTTTTTGAAAACAGAAGAAAACTTAGCAGGTTGCAGGCGCAGGACATGACCTAGAGTAGTATAGAACGTAAAACGCTGGCTTTCAGGCACCAAAATGTCTCAGTTTTTGTGGCTCAGTATTTTTGCCTCCTCTCCTCTTCTGCAGCTTAATGAGGTGAAGAAAAGTCTGAATGTGTAAGCTGTGTTTGAGTGTGTGGGTTGGCGATGTGCTTGCAAAGTGAAATACAGCAGTGGAGTGGTTGTTATGACAGGGTAACGAGTGACACAGCCCAGAAGCAACTGGTCATGGAGAGAAAGAAACGCATGCAGAGCAGCAAGAGCACACATTCACACCTACAGTACACGACAGATTTGAATCACAGGCCTGCTGAAACCACATCAGCATTTTCACACACTTTAAGCAGCACCGAAGCACAGAATTAGAGCTTTTTCTGATGAGAAAGCCAATACTCTGGCTCTGAACACAACACAGGGTTAAAATAGGTTTCTGAGCTTTCAGAGGAAAAAAAAAACACAAAAAAAAAAAAAAGCAAGATGGAAAGTTCACCCACAGAGGTCGGAGAAATTTACCACCATAGATAATTGTCCAGGCAAAGACCACATTTTTTTTGTAAACATACTGCAGCAAATTATTGAATGCAGAAATCAGAACATGAGCTGCCTCGGAGAGATGAGTCAGCACTCAGTCATGACGACGTCCGTTTGAGCGGTATTGACAATGACATAAGTCGGTAACGCTTTATATGAAGGTCCTTGTAATAAGCATTAGTTAATAGGTAATAAGACCCTTATAAGTGCACACAAGATGCTTATTAACATTACTATTTGTGTATAACACTATATATGTATTGATAGTATCATTATAATATAGTTAATAGCAGACTATGAGACATTTATAATAACTTATAAGAAACTTGTTAACTGTTAGTTGATGCTTAAAATCCTCATGTGTATCTTATAACTGTTCATAACATTACTAACACAAATTGACTCAACTGGCGTAACCATTATGTCTTTGTCATGCCTTCAGTAATCATTTTGGTTTTCTTAACATTAACATATACTTTATTGCTTTATTATAAGTTAACTATGCATATATACTTTATTATGCCCTAATTACCAGTTAACTGTACACTTACACTGAGAACAATGCCTTATTAAGTCTAATAAATCTTCCATTATGCATTTATTTATGGCCACTGATTTTCACAACTTCCACATATGGAATGAATAATACATGTGGTCAATGTTGATGGAAAGAAAAAATAGCTTAACACAACAAATGTTTCAACAGTAAAGACCAAAGAGGTTTTATTTATTGCTGTTGGTCCAAAAACACCCCCCCCCCCCCCCACACACACACACAAATAGTATTGATTTAATTTATGATAATAATGATAATGATGAATAATAATAATAATAATAATAATAATATAGCCTGTTACCAAATGCATGACAAAGACATAATGGTTACACTAGCTGAGTCAATTTGTGTTTGTAATGTTGTTATGAACAATTATAAGATACACATGAGAATTTTATTAATTTTCTTAAGCATCAACAAACAGTTAACAAGTTTCTTATCAGTTATTATAAATGTCTTATAGTCTGCTATTAACCATATTATAATGATACTATTAATATACATATATATGAATTGAAATGAAATGAAAATTAAATGAAAAATAGTTTATTTATTCCAGAAGGGAAATTCGACAATGTAAAAAGCTCTCTTTTTTTTCTTTTTTCTTTTTTTTTTTTTTTTAAACAATATTACATTGATAATAATAATAATAATAATGTCAGTCGTTCAGTCAGTCTTGTTCTTTAGGGTGATGACTGCTGGCAGGAATGAATTTCTGTATCTCTCCAACCTACAGCGAACCTGATGCAGCCTCCCACTGAACACACTCTGTTGATTCTTCACCGTTTTGTGCAGAGGATGGGAAGTGTCCTCCATCATCTTCATCAGCTTGTGCAGCATTCTTTTCTGAACGATCAGCTCCAGCGGCTCCAGAGTTATCCCCAGCACAGAACCAGCTTTCTTGATCAGCTTGTTTAGTTTCTTCAAGTCTCTGATTCTGATGCTGCTGCCCCAGCAGATGCTGCAAAGCTAATTGCACTTTCTACAACAGACTTGTAGAAGATCTGCAACGTCTTGGTGCAGACGTTGAATGATCTCAGCTTCCTTAAGAAGTAGAGTCTGCTCTGACCTTTCTTGTAGATGTAGTCAGTGGGCACATTTACATGGAGACTTTTTTCCCTTTCGGAATGAAATCATTCTGATTGAGGACTTTAGGGCAGCTGTTTACATGGGAACTAATTCATTCTGATCTGGCGTGTACATGCGCCAATATTCATTCAGAATAATCCTGCCTGACATGCGCAGAATGATGTAAATCACGTTATTTATTAAAGACGGAGGTCTACAAACAGCTGATCGTCACAGTCGTTGTGGTTTCTGCAGGACGTTAATGAAGCAGCAGCTGATCCTCATGAGCTCCTACTGGAAACAACCAAGAGGAAAAGCTGTAGAGATGGAGTTTGAGTTAAAAACAAACTTTCTCACTGTCCAGGGAATTACGTCGTTCACAGCCATCTGTCAAAGTGAGGAAACGTCACTTGTTTCACGTTGACGTCTCATCAAAGCATGGGCTGTAAGAGCGCAACCTCACAACTTTCCGATTCAGCGTTTACATGATACCCCGTTCGGTTTGGGGAAAGGAATATTCTACCCCTGTGAAACCGAAAAAAAATTCATTCGGTTCGGCGCTTTTCATTCGGAAAGAGGCGTTTACATGGATAATTTTAATTCCGAAAGAGTTTTTAAACCGAAAGCAAACGGTCTATTTGGGTCCATGTAAACGCAGCTAGTGTTGCATTTCCAATCGAGTCTGTTGTCCAGCTGAACTCCAAGGTATTTGTAATTCTCCACCACCTCCACCTCCTCTTCCAGGATGTACACAGGACTATGCTGCTTATTCTTGCTCCTCCTGAAGTCAACAATCATCTCTTTAGTCTTGCTGGTATTTAAGATGAGCTGATTGTTACTGCACCATTTCACAAACTGATTGACAAGTTCCCTGTACTCGGCTTCTTGTCCATCACTGATACACCCCCACAACTGCAGAGTCATCAGAGTATTTCTGCAGATGACAGGACTCAGAGTTGTACTGGAAGTCTGAGGTGTACAGTGTGAAGAGGAATGGTGAGAGTACAGTTCCTTGTGGTGCTCCAGTGCTGCTGATCACCATCTCAGACACACAACCTTTCAGTCTCACAAACTGTGGTCTGTTTGTTAGGTAGTCGTAAATCCAGGTGGTTGTGGAGGGATCCACCTGGAAGTTATGGAGCTTCTGACATAGCAAAGCAGGCTGAATAGTATTAAATGCACTCGAAAAATCAAAGAACATGACCCTCAAAGTGCTGCCTGACTGGTCCAGATGAGAGTGGGCTCTCTGAAGCAAGAAGATGATGGCGTCTTCAACCCCAAGCCCATTACGATATGCAAACTGTAATGGGTCCTGAAAGGTGTTCACTTGCTTGTTGAGGTGAGCCAGTAAGAGTCTCTCCAGGACTTTCATGATGTGAGATGTCAGGGCAACTGGTCTGTAGTCAGTTGCAATATATATATATATTTATAAATATATATATATATATATATATATATATAGTGTTAAAAATGCATAATAATAATATCAATAAGCATCTTGTATGCACTTATAAGGGTCTTATTACCTAATGCATATTACAAGGACCTTCATATAAAGCGTGACCGTATGGTCCTTAAAGACTGAGATTGCTAAACCAAGTAAAATGGCGACCATGACCAGGCAGAAGTCAGTGGTCTAATGAGAAAAGAGGGATAAATAAACTCAAGCTGAGGCAGGACCAGACGGACCAACCAGTCCGCCTCCAGGGCTTCTCTCTCAGCACGAGATTCATCGTGTTGAAGGCGACAGTGTTGTCCAGGGTTAACCTCTCCTTGCTCCTCATAAACCAACTTACTGCTACTAACGAAGATCTGATTATTGTCATGATTCCACAAGAGGCAATAACACTAAATATTCATCATACTCTGATATGCACACACATTTTTAAATGTCATTGGCCATTGACGAGACTTGGCAGAGTGACTTTCTTTCTCATTAAGAGGAATGTCAGGCTAAAACAACTCAACCAGCCCTTTTCACTCGAACATTCCCCACAGCAACAGAGGCTGGAAGCAGCTCGAAGACACGAAACATTACACAGCACTGAACAAGCACGCATGCATGTCAGAAACATGCAAGGGTTGGAGTGAAACAGGCTCTGAGGGCAGAACTAGTGTTCAGGTTCCTTCAGTTCACCTCTTGGACAAAACAGCTAATTTTTTAGATGATGAGGTGGTCGAGCCGTTTCTTTCAGAATAAAGCCAATATAACATAAAAAACAGGATTATACTGTATGTATCACATCATTTTAAGATGTATGAGACTTTCTTCTTTTCAAAACATGCTCATGTTTCAGCAATCCTGCAGCTATGAACTACAAATAAGAGGAACTGCAAGCAAAAGTATTGTCCACGACAGCAGCAGTTGTAAAAATGTAATTTAACCTTGGCCATAATAAGTTTCCAACATAACCAATCTAAACCCAACTACAGTAGGAAATGACTGAAGTTTCATGTTTGCATGTAACCAGGGTAACCAATAAAATAGTGTCCATGATCGTTACACTGTGAAAAGATTTTAGCTCAAGCTATGATGAGGCACTTTTGGACTGTCGGAACCTTTTGGAGTTCCTATAACCTTTTCGGGAACCAGCAGTGATGTTGATAGGCTTTCAATGTAGTGAGTCCCTGGGACCCACAGGTGACGATTTAAGTGGGTCCCTGGGAAATTCAATGGGTCCTCAATTTTTTTTTTTCCAAAGTATTTCCATCTATTTCTTATATTCTTCTGTTTTTTCAATTGTAATGTTTAACTCCTTTGATGGTGGTATGGTAAGACATGGTCATAATTAACAGACATATTCATGTATGTATATGAAATTAACGTTTGAAATAAATGTTATATCATGCAGTGGCATGATATATAAAATTCAAATGCCCCTAGGATTAAATTGCAGGAGGGGCTTAGCTCTCCTGAAATAACATTTTGTCCATCAGACAGTGGGGAAGTCGTAAAGCCAGTTAAGACTGTCTTCTTCAATTATTTTTCAATTGTAAAAGCATTATTTTAAAGTTCTTTTAAACACATCAAGCTTGTGTAGCATGAACTACCATGACCACTGTGCTCTTGCTGAAATAATCTGTATGCAATAATGTAAATGCTAAACTTTTATCAGAACTGCAGGAGGCCACATGTTATTCCTAGGAATTTTCTCTCCACAGTAACTAATTGAGTCAATTTACAATCCCCGAGTTAACTTTTGTGGTGGAAATTCTAATAAAGACCCAGATGAGGTGATCTTTGCAGAATATAAAGTTTATTTTACAACCAGGTTGGAGATGATGCACGCAATCAGATTGTGAGCACCCTCTGAAGAAATACTGAAAGAACATGTCTTTTTATCCAGTGGCAGAGAGAAAGGCTGGAAACAGGGAACTGTTGCTGTCACAGTTGACATTGACATGAATCACACATCCTTATCTGAAGCTGTATGTGCTATGCGCCTCACACATCTAACTAGCAAACACATATCATAACTTCAGACATTCAAGGCCATTTCAGAAGGAGAACACCTGCAATCTTATCATTAGCTGAACCCTGAAAAGAGAACATTATACTCATATTTCATATGGGTGCAGAAACGACAATGAAGGTATGTGCTGCAATTAAAACTAAAAATACACAAATATACTTGCTCAGGAGTATAAACTCAATGTGCTCATACTAAACTCAGTGTGATTATAAAATTTCCATTACACTTTATAAAAACTTTATTTGGTTTTGGTGAAGAAGGTCACATGACCCAAGAATAAAAGAAAATAAAAATCCTATATAGGTCAGAATATTCTACTAGTAGTTACTACACCATCACTCAGCCAAATGGAGAACTTAGAAATATTAATTACTCCAGTTATTGCACCTTGTATTGGTTTAATAAGGGTATGATTTTACTGAAAATGGTGGTGAAAAGGATTTATGTTTTCAGAGCTACACAACCAGAACTCAGCATCATGCTAACAATGTATCACAACAAGGACTAGTTTTTTTTTTGTTGTTTTTTTTATCAATAACCAGCCTTCGTTTTCATTGATTGATGAGCTGGATTTATCTGAATTGTGCAACCAGCAGGAAAGATGACTTACTTTCTTTTGAGAGAGAAAAAACTCCTTACATCCATTTCAACCACGAGCAGACTCGCGGTGTTATGTGCATTTGCAGCTGAAGTTGAGTAGATCCCTTTGGATGAAAAACTTATCCAGCTGCTGGGATTTGCAGTTGCGCATGGTGCTCCAAGCAAACATTTAACTCTAACAGGCCTAATGACGTCCTCGAACACTAAACCAACAGAAGAAAGCGATTTAAAACAGCCTTGTAACTGAGGACAGAAAAACAAAACTTAAGGTGAGACACACACAGTTGCTGCATTCAGGGACATCTTGTAAATAGCTATTCAGCATCAGTATGATACAAGGAGAACTACTGAGTCCACGTTGGCTTGGTTACAAAACTTTGATATTTTAGCAGGGCTTTCTAAAATAACGTCCATGAGTAAAAATATAGTTGCTTTAGGTAGTTTCTGTGATTTTAAACAGGAGTTGTTCAGAATGTGTCGTTTTTCATGGGAAAATGTGAGTCCCAGGGACGCATGGATGATGAGTTTACTGCATCCTTTCAGATATTAATGCGTTGAGACGCAGGACGCGCACCTATCAACATTACTGAACCAGGCCATTTTTTTGCGCATTCGGACATACAGTATAGGAACTACGGACCTCAGCCCTCAGTTCCTTTAACCTTTTTTAGCTCCTACTCCGAGGCAGGGTCTTCCGGACCCACCATACTTAAAAAGTCCCACAGCTGTTTACCTGTTTACTGAGATCATAATAACAAGAACTATTACAATAGGAGTGTACCAATTCATTATGAAATCAATCACAATGGTCATCAGTCATTTTCTGTACCGCTTATCCAGTTCAGGGGGGTTGCTGGAGCCTATCCCAGCTATTATCAGGCGAGAGGCGGGATACACGCTGGACAGGTGTAGGGCCAACACAGAGAGACAGACAACCACTCACACCCACATTCATTCCTAGGGGCAATTTAGAGTGACCAATTAACCTAACATGCATGTCTTTGGACAGTGGGAGGAAGCCGGAGTACCCGGAGAGAACCCACGCATGCACGGGGAGAACATGCAAACTCCACACAGGAAGGCCACTGTTGGAATTGTTTGAACCCCCTCCCCAGCCGAGAATCGACCTTGCTGACTGACTGTGACTGATTGTGAGGCTGCGGTGCTAACCACCACCGCTATATATCCAATCCATGCCAGAAGTCCCAAACCAAAGTTTCTTTTTTATGTAACTTACTAAAATCTAACCCTAACCCTGACCCTTCTCCTAACCCTAACCACCCGACTACACTACACGCATGCGTTTGGAAGCTGCAGATAACTTCCGCACGAGACTTCCTGTATGGATTGGATGCATGGCCCTTGTCGGTCATTGTAACTGCAGTTAGGTACTCTTGAAAATTTACTTTCGAACAGACTCAACACAGCTTGCTTTTTTCTTTTTCTGCGACTTTCAGGTTTCTAGACAAATCGCTGAAAGGCATCTAAACAGAAACTAAGAACTAGTGAAGGCTGCATCTTAAAGGTGCCATAACAACTATTCTCACTTTTCTAAGGTTTTGGGGGTATGACATGCTCTTTGTGTACTGATGAGGCCATGTGAATGTCAAGAGTGAGTATCAAAGTCCCTGTTCATGGATAATCAGCTTTCTGTCTTTGTTCAAAAACAGTTGAATCAGACAGTAGCTTTTATTCTACATAGTTTACAATTCATGTACTGCAATTCATATTCTCCGATTAGAGCATACCATCAAGCAAACAGCCCCCCCCCAGCTGATATACCCGTATGAGTCGAGCTACTTCTGCATTTCTGAAAGAGGGTAAAGTCAAGTTGGGGTTTTCAAACAAATGGATTACAAAAAAAAAATCTTCTGCAGCAACACTGAAGGAGGCGACCACAACGTTGTCATTACCCGTACGTTTATTTATCTTCTAAATGTTGTTTTGGCTGATAAACATGCATTCACAAGTATCCATGATGCTAGCAGATAGCCTCTTAGCAAATAAACTCAGACCGCCGGCAGTTTGACCTGATTTTCTTTTAGTAAGGATGTAGCCAATCAGAAATTAACCTTTAAATCAAAATTTTAACCTAATAGCACCTCTAAGTCTGCTGTTTCTCAATGTTAAACGGACAAATGGGAGTGAGAAATGTGCTAAAAAAGTAAACTAAAAGCTGGACCAGACAACGGTAAGGTAGACGGGACGAACAGACGGGACGAAAAGAAATACTGACAGATTGTACCTTCAAGTAACTCAAGCAACTTAAAAATGTATACGGTTTAAAACTGTTGGTTGAAATATAAAAGAACTGTCTTATAAGAAGGATGTGAGCAGTAAAAATCACATCAGCATCAGAAAACTAAACAGTTTATAGCTCAGTACAAATAATACCATTTTTCTTCTGAGTTACGTGGGTAAATCCTGCAAGGATGTCTAATGAGAGTTGGACAGAGAGATAACACCTGACATAAATAAACATGCAGGTTAACAGAAATTGGTTTTACCAGCAGTGTTTCCTGTTTAAATGATTAAAGTAGCGTCAGTGTTTATAATCAGTCATGTGGTAAAATGTAACTGATGTAAACTGCAGACTTGAATCCTCTCTGGCATCTTGACGGGACTCTGCAGTGTCTCCAAATAAACTAAAACAGAATTTTTATCATCACAACATGTCATCCTGTGGTTTCATCTCCACACGAAGGAAGACATCAGCTGTCCTCTGAAAACATATCAAACATGCAAAGATCAGAATAACGTCTTCATCCTGAAATTAATAAGTGGATGTGTTTCTGTGCATCACTTTCATTATGTGGTCAGGTTTACATACACACTCCTGACAGCACTGGAGGTGTGTGTACGTGTTATCTGTGTGTGCTTTCTGGTCATGGAGGTCTCCTACTTTCCCCAAGACTGACTCCTACATGATTGCCTCTCTCCCCAGCTTCTGCTTTATGTCTCTCTGCCACACGCCGACATATTTAGACAAAGTCATGACAAATCGCCTGCTGGAAACATGAGCTGAAGGCCGTAACTGCCGACACACGAGGAAGGAAAAAGAAGGGAATTCACTAAAACAGCTGCAAAAGAATTATTTTTGGATTAAGAGTAAAGACGAGGAGAGCTGTTGTCCTCCCTGCTGTTAAAGGCTCTCGAAGCATCTAGACATCAAACTGAGAAGTGTCTCCATTTATTAAACTTGTGAGATTAAGCAGGTTTTCCTCATAAAGACTGGTAATCTGCAGCTTGAATTAGTCAGAAATGCTTTTTGTTTATTCTTTTAAGACATTTTAAGGGGTTTTTAAACTCTATGATTTAAATGGATTCCCCCCCTCCCCCGTATAGCATTCATTCATTTAAAGCAAACCTTACCGATGTTGCATTCGTACACTATTTTTCTAATAGGGTAAAATGCTATGAATGAGGTAATGGAACTCTGAAATACAAGACAGAACCACCATTATCAAAATTAAATATCACTGCAATATCTAAATATTCAATGAAAACGCCAACCAATCCTTGAAGTGGGGTGCCAAGGGACCTGCCTGCCAGGCCTTTGCTTCTGCATTGGGAGGCAGAGAGAATGAGGGGGTGGGTCTTAGGAGTGAGGCAGGACTGTTGATATTCAAATAATCTTGCTGTGCTTTCTGAAATGCAAGATCGGTAAGGGTTGCTTTAAAGGCAGAATCTGGAGTTTTTCCCCTGAAAATAAATGCTAGACTTGTGCAAGTGAAATCCATTTCAATCCGCGCCTTTGGGGCTCTACTCTCGTGTGGCAGTGAATTTATTTGCAACTCCCCCTCCCACTGTCTCTATTTCGCTTTTTCACTATATTTTGGTCAGGTCTCATATAGGATTGTCCGGGGGTTACATAATGGCCCCACTTTAGAAGCCCATATTGGTCTTAAAATGTAAGAAACCCAAGTGGGGTCCACAAAAAAGCCCATGTTGAGCCCATGCCCAAATGGTACCCATCTAGCCCAGGCACATCCCAGATGGGACCCATATATGCATGTTGGCTCTCGGCACTGTGTGGGGATGAGCTCATGACTGGAGCAGACCCCAGTTTTCAGATGGTGACGCGCAAAGGTTTTCAGATGTATGAATCTGTGCTTACGCAATGATCCAAGTACTTTTCCTTTGTAAATCCCAATCAAGGTGGAATTGAGCGCACATGTTGGCGTACCTGACACCTCCCTGACCACACCCCCAACATAAATACACAATTAAAATAGATTTGCACCAGGGAGTCTCCTCTCTGTACGGTCAGAAAGACAAAAAATCACTGAGGATGAACTTGAGGCAGTTTGCAGCACGCTGCAACCTGCTACTTTTAAATTGCCACACCGGCCGAGTCCCCATCCTGGTTGTGTTAGCATAAGTGATTGGCCAGATCATCTTATAGGCGTTCTCACAACTTAAGTGCATTGATAAATAAATTGGCAAATATATATGTGAATTTATTCACTGGAGCGCATGGAGGCACAGCTGGGTGTGTTGCGCCCCAAGCCTGGCTTCAGCTCAGCGCACAGATTGTCTCTGGGAACCTAAAGCAGCTGATCAGTCAGTTATCACTAACTGTACAAGTGAGTCATTGTTGCCATCTTAGCAACTTTGTCGCTATATTTAGCTACTTTTCAGACTCCTCTTGCAACTTATTTTCAAAAAAGTGCCTAGCAACAAACCTAGTGACTTTTTCTGGTGTTCATGGAGACGGATAAAGTTTATATCGCTCTCCGCCTGTTAATCGGGTGCTGCTGGCCGTCAGCCCCTCCCTCCCTGTTTCCTGGCACTCACTCACTGTTCACGCTGACTGGCTGCTGCACCAGTGGCACAACTGGGTCTTCTTTGGACCATGACTCAAATGTGTATGTCACCCCTTCAGTGCCCTTGTAAATTAGCCTTGGAGCATGTCAAACAGTTAATACATGGGATGCCATTCAATGATACTGCGACTGTCCGAAATTGATTGTCCTGTGCGGTGACGTCATTTAGCGACTTCTGGCAACTTTTGGGCCAGCCAATTGCGACTTCTCTCCCTGAAGAGTTGGCAACAGTGAGTCCTGTGTGTTCAGACTGACAGTCTTACAGTACATGAACATCACCCTAATAGGCCAAATTTGGGGGATTTTTCTAACTCCATACAAATGGCCTGAGAGTTTGGTAAGAAAAATTACAAGAAAGGCTCTCAGTGAGTTTTAGAGTGTTTTGAAAGTTGACCTGGATCCAGAGAAAATTCCGAGCTGCTTGGTGGAGGTCTGCGCGTTCCGAGTGCTTTTCTAGTTACCGATGTGTTGCTACCTTTAGAGTCAAAATGAGCTCATATTTTCCTTGAAATTATAAAATGTCAGTCTCAACATCCGATATGTTGTTTTTGTTTCAATGGGAATAAAACATGGGTTGATGAGATTAGGGATGGGAATCCAGTTCTGATAAAGAACCGGTTCCAGGTATAGAACCGGGAATCCAGAACTGGTTCTCTGTTGTTCGATTCCATGGAATCGTTCATCTGCCTGTCTAACGATTCCTCTTGTCGGTTCCATAAACGTCGGACGCATTTGCGTGATGACGTCACATTTGCGTCTCCAACATGGCGTCGCAGCAAACGTGCTCCAAAGTTTGGTTGTATTTCATGAAAAAATACGATATAAGTGCGAGTTACACGTTTGGAACATTGATCACATCAGAGGGAGGAAATACCTCCAACAGTTGGCCACACAGCAGTTAGCGTGTCGGAATATAAAGCCTTTCATACATTGCTAAGCAACTGTGATGGCGCTCGGTGGGGAGACTCGGCACGTCTTCGGTCTGAAACGTAAAACTCCCGTTGACTGTAATGATGTCAGTGATTGTTCATAAGAAATTGTGCTATGTCATATTAACCTATTGTCTTTAGTTTATTTTGAACATGTTGAAAGGAAAGCAGCAGCATCTTCTATATCAGTGTGGAGTGTGTACTGCTGTGTACTGCTCAGTGTACTGCTGTGTAAATTATAACAAACATACACACACACACACACACAAAACATATACATACATATTTACACACACATAATAATAATTAAAATTCAACATGTACAACAGGAATAAAAAGAAATCGAACTCATTCAATCCATTCCTTTAAAGTCCTAAAAGATCATGTATCCTTCATCAAAAGGTAGACATGCTGTTTTTTCTGCACAAAAACTGTTACTGTACAAAAGTTGATCACTGCAGTCGTATTTTATGAGTTATTTTTTAACTGAAGTCAGCTGTAAGTTGAAGTTGAAGGCAAAAGGTTGATCCATATTTTAAATGAAAGAGTAACTGCAACCAAAGCCGTTCATACTATATTTCATTCAATGAGAATCAAATCGAAGGAACCGAATCGAAAAGTGATATTGATAATGAAACCAGAATCGCTAAATCCTTAACAATTCCCATCAATAGATGAGATTTGGAAATTGCTAAATTCTGTACAGATATCCGTTATCTGGCCATTTACTTGATGTCTCAACTGTTTTAGAGTTGGAGATGTAGAAACCAACTGAATTTACTTCACAGTCATGGATGATTTATTTTTCAGAAGCATTTCTTTTTTTCATTCAAAGTTTGAGTTTCTGGTACAAAAACATACAAACACTGACCTGAATACCTGCCAACACATTTCACCACCCGAGTTAAAGATATCTGTAATCTGGCCAGACCTAAACAAAAAGTCAGTTTCCAGCTCCCAGTTTCTCAGGTCAAATTAGTTCTGGTTTATAAACACCACACTGTGCTCGCAGGTTCACTGCTGTCATTTGGTTTTACATGATTTAATGTAAAAGAAAAAGACGTTTTTCCCACACCGTATGGTGCAGCTTATTTTTCTGCTCTCAGGTTCTGTTCGGACCTGCTGTTATCAGGTGTTGGACTGTGAGGGAACATCTCTTATCCCAACGTTTTATTCAGTTTATTCTGTGTTTACTTCTTGTTTCGCTCCAGAAGCTGGTACTCTGAATGCTTTACCTGCAGCATGTTAATCTTGTTTTCCTCGGTGGTTTGAGGTTTTCTCTGTTCAGTACCTTCATCCTCGTTTTTGCCAAACTCTCTGTGCCAAGCTGAATGCTGCTCACCGGTGTTTGGATTAACTGCTTTGCAGTAAGTTTTTTTTTTTCCCCCACTTGTCTCTGTTCCACCTGTTAGCCTACATTTGGGCCTCATCTACACACTAACATTACTGCTTTGGTAGATTCTCAGACTGTGTATGCCTTTTCTTTTTTCTCTCTCTTTTTCTTTTCTCCTTCCTTTTTTTTTCTTATTCTTTTAACTCGTCCTGTCCAGCATCGTAGCAAGCAGAATGACAACCTGGCTGCTTTATTGTGTTGAACAGATTTGCTTTGCCAAGGGGAACTTTATGAATATAAGGATATTATGAGTTTATTCATTTTTTTTGCTTTAATTAAGTATTTGTTTATCACTAGATTGTTTCATCGTATTGTTGGGCTTGACAAGAGGGAAATAAAAATTAAGAGAAGAAATGATAAGTGGAACAGAAATAAAAAAAAAAGTGAAGAGACAAAAGAGAGAAAAAACAAGGATACACTTATGTAACCCAGGTTAAAAGAATATAAAACATAAGAGTAAAATAAGTTGAAAGGTAGTGCACCAAAGCTACCACGCTGCATACCAGTCATGCTCAAGAACGAGTCACACCATGACATCACCTTGTCTCCAAAGGCCGTGATAGCAGAGATACACGCTATCAAGAATGTTCAATCTGTCAAGACTCCTGACTCAGATTCCCCCACAAAACCTGATCAAAGACCAAATTTTGACTTTGACTTCTCTGATTCTCCTGTACCCAACGAGTGGAAAGAGAGGATAACTGAAAAGTTGAGTTCCATGCCGGAAGTGTTTGCACTGCACAAGCTAGATTTTGGCTGCACTGACAAAATAAAACATCACATAACCCTCAGTGACGAGACGCCATTCAAACATAGGCCAAGACCTATACACCCCCAGGACATAGAGGCTGTGCGAACCCATCTCCAACAACACCTTGATGCAGAAGTCATCCGTGAATCAGAATCACCCATCTCCTCGCCGATTGTAGTCGTCAGGTAAAAGAATGGCGTTGTGAGACTGTGTGTTTAATTTCCTGTAATCTATGCAAACGGTAAAGGATTCATATGCCTTCTCTAATCTTGAGGAGTCCTTCTCAGCACTGACCGGGTCCAGGTGGTTTTCAGTGCTCGATCTCAAATCAGGCTTCTATTAAATAGAGATGGAGGAAGTAGACAAACACAAAACTGCATTCGTCTGCCCTCTAGGATTTTTTGTGTTCAACAGGATGCCTCAGGGGATAACTAATGCCCCTAGCACATTCCAGAGGCTAATGGAGCGTTGTATGGGAGAGTTGAACTTGAAGCAAGCCCTAGTTTTTCTGGATGACCTCATCATTTTCTCCGCCACATTGAAAGAGCATGAGGAAAGGTTAATGCACGTGCTCAACCAATTGAAGGAGTTTGGTTTGAAACTGTCACCAGGGAAATGCAAATTCTTCCAAACCTCTGTAAAGTACCTCGACCACATTGTATCTGAAAAAGGCATTGAAACTGATCCTGACAAAGTAGCAGCATTAAAAACATGGCCAAAACCAAACTACCTGAAAGAACTAAGAACCTTCCTGGGTTTCTACGGATATTACCGCCAGTTTGTTAAGGACTATTCAAAGATCGTGAAACCACTCAACGAGCTCACTGCTGGCTACCCGCCGTTGAGAAAGCATGCTAAAACCACAACGAACCCTGAGAAGTACTTCAACCCAAAGGACACGTTTGGAGACAGATGGACGCCTGCTTGCCAAGCAGCGTTCGACACGATAATTGAAAAGCTGACAACTGCACCCATCCTCGGGTTTGCTGACCCCAAGTGCTCCTACATTTTCCATACAGATGCAAGCACCTCAGGTCTCGGTGCTGCCCTCTACCAGGAGCAACAGGGACAGAAGTGTGTTGTTGCTTATGCAAGTCGAGGTCTGTCAAAATGTGAGTCCAGGTATCCTGCGCACAAATTAGAATTCCTTGCTCTTAAGTAGGCAGTAACAGAGAAATTCTAGGATTACCTGTACGGGAACACATTCCTTGTTGTCACAGATAGCAACCCATTGACATACATTCTTACCTCTGCTAAGCTTGATGCCACAAGCTACAGATGGTTGGCTGCTCTGTCGACATTTGATTTCCGGCTACAGTATCGAGCTGGTAAGAAAAATCAAGACGCAGACGGGCTGTCCAGACGTCCTCACAGCAGATTACCTGATGACACAACTTCACAGAAAGAGTTGGAGAGGATACAACAGTTCACAAAAAGACATTTGTCAGAAGCTGATTATGCGCACCTGAATGAAAACACCATCAAGGCCATCTGTGAAAAGCACTTCGTTCACCAAGCAATCAGTGATCATTCTGGAGAAACATCACCCAGCACCACCTTGGTTGTGTCACTCGCTCATCATCCAAAGGCTCTCCCAAAAAGCTTTGAAGAGGAGTATCAGCTTGGTGGCTTACCTGTCATTCCCTCATTAACACCAGCTGAACTAAGAGACAGGCAAAATGCTGATCCTTGCATTGGTGAATTACTCAGGCACATGGAGTCAGGAGAGAAGCACCCACCATCCTTGAGGAAGGAACTTCCTGAACTTGGTCTCTTATTAGGAGAGGGAATAAACTTTAGGTTTTAAGTGGTGTGTTGTACTGCAGGGGGCAAAAGGGTGCTCAGACTCATTACCAGCTTGTGCTCCCTGAAGTCCTGAGATCCTTAGTCCTCAAGAGCCTCCATGACGACATGGGCCACATGGGCACAGAGCGTACCCTAGACCTCATCCGGAAGCGGTTTTATTGGCCCAAAATGTCAGCCCAAGTTGAGACTAAGGTCAAAACCTGCAACTGCTGCATTCGACGCAAGACCATGCCTGAGGAAGCTGCACCACTCGTTAACATCATGGCTACAAGGCCACTTGAACTTGTGTGCATGAATTTTCTCAGTGTGGAGGCGGACTCCAGCAATACAAAAGACATTCTGGTAATCACTGACCATTTTATGGAATATGCAGTGGCATTTCCCACCCCAAATCAGAAAGCCAGGACAGTAGCCAAGAGCCTGTGGGACCACTTTTTCGTCCACTATGGCATCCCTGAAAAACTCCACAGTGACCAAGGTCCCGACTTTAAGGCCTGAACAATAAAAGAACTGTATGAGCTTATTGGCACTCAAAAGATAAGAACCACCCCTTACCATCCGAGGGGGAATCATGTTGCACGCTTCAACAGGACCCTGCTCAACAAGGGAACCCTTAAGAACCAGAAAAAGTCACTGGCGGGAGTACATAAAGCCATTAGTACACGCTTATAATTGTACTAAGAATAAGACAACCGGCTTTACTCCTTACAAGTTAATGTTTGGGCGTCAGCCAAGATTGCCAGTTGACCTCACCCAGGGGTCGGCAACCCGCGGCTCCGGAGCTGCATGCGGCTCTTTAGTCCCTCTGTTGCGGCTCCCTGGCATTGGAAAATGAATTAATGACTATTCTACTAAAGTGTATTGTATTTTGGTTGGTTCACTTTAATAATGTGATTCTAAAAGACCAAGACAAATGTCCCCTTGAGAGACAATAAAGTTTCTTATCTTATTCTAAATTTGAGGATTATAATGATCCCTCTGAGGGATTCATGTACAGTTGCGCACTTTTCCCGAGTTCTCCGAGCACTGCAAATGCAGCACGTGAAATAAAATCCGACTCAACTATTAAAATAAAGACATAATTTATATTTTACCATTTTGCAAAGCAGCCCATTGAGTGTCAGGTGCAACAAGCAGGTAACTGCAGTAAAACAGCGAGTAACTGTCCAGCACGCTATGATGCGTCTCACAAACCTTTACGCAGCCAATCAGTGTTAATAACTGCACTTCATGCTCACGTGCCGCTATTGTGCAGCATAGCATGATACAGCCCTATTGAATCAGCAATCACGGAATTAAACATTAAAAACGGAATTAATAACAAACAAAGAATATCACTGAGTGTGGACGTACCGCGGAGCGCTGAACTTTCCTCCTGGCGCACTGTCCCACGAACGCCTCACAGCGGAGCGTCTCTGTTGTGCTGTTGCTGCAGTTCTGGCATTTAAAGTGAATAATAAACGAGCAAAAGCTTATTTGTCCACTCCGACCCTGTCATGCTGCGCCTTGATCACTTCTCCAGCCATGTAGGCCGACGATAGAGAAGAAAAGTGTCTGATGCACTGAGCATGTTCAGCACTGCGTGGGCAGATTCATTTGTTTTCACTGCTGACCAGATTAATTTGCGTAGCTATGTTCATATTTTGTGAAACAGTAATTTCATTTTTAGGGTAGCTTACTGCACGCGCCAGTAAAAGCATGATTTTTTTTTTTTTTTAAGTGACCTTCAGCCCGACGTCTTTTCTTTTTTTTAATTTAAAATGTTTTTTTGCTGGATGCAGAAATGTGATTTCGTTTTCTCGTTTTTATGTTAAATGCAACACATTTAACGTTAAAGTTTTATTTAATTATCAATGTTAAAAGTCAGTTGATGCTTCAGTGTTTTCTTTATTGTAGGAAACGGGTCTAAAAGGCTGTTTGGCTGAAACAGGTTGCCGACAGGCTTATTTAAGACTTTTACATTTTTGCGGCTCCAGACAGATTTGTTTTTCGTTTTTTTGGTCCAATATGGCTCTTTGGACATTTTGGGTTGCCGACCCCTGACCTAGCCTTTGGCCTACCAGTCAATAACCAGCCAGGCTCACATTCACAGTATGTCCGTAACCTGAAATCCCAACTTGAAGACAGTTACAGAGTAGCAACTGAAAATGCTAAAAAGACAGCCAGTCACAACAAAGTGAGATTTGACAAGTATGTAGTTGACTCCACCTTGGCAGAAAGCGACAGAGTTTTGGTTCGAAACGTCCGCCTTAGAGGCAAGCACAAGTTAGCCGACAGGTGGGAGTCTGACGTGTATGTTGTTCTGAGGCAGTCTGGAGATGTCCCAGTGTAAGTTGTGAAACCTGAAACTAGAGATGGTCCACGAAGAACTCTTCATCGTGACCTCCTGCTGACATGCAGTTTCCTTCCTGTGACCCCAATCAGAAATGAACCTAGCGCACCAAAAGCAGTAAGGCGACCAAGAACACGACAGCATCCTAAAAAATGATAGTTCAGATGGAGCTGATGGGGATGAATCCCATTCTGACTTTGAGGATTATCACTACGATGGCCACAGAAACCTAAGAGTGGAAACATTAGGTCCCAACCTGACCACTGAACTCAGGGAACACTTACCTGAAAGGATTGAGCCAGAACTTTCCAAAGAGTTGACTGCTGTTGAGCAAGATCCTTCAAATGTAGCCAAAGTTTTCCCCGAGGAACTTCTTGTAGAGACTTGTGATCTGAACTCTCAACTCAGAGAGAAAGACTTACCTGATCCTGAAGACTCTGACTCACCTGATCCTAAAAAGAATGACGTACCTGATCCTGAGAGCAAAGAAAACACAAGTGTTATGGACCAAACTGATATCCTGACAGAAAGTGACTGTTCTAGAAGACCTGTCAGACAATCACACATAAGAACAGTATTATATTTCTGGGGTTTTCTGGATGGATAAAGTTGTTCAGTTGTCACGGAAATGATTAAGTCATGTGACATTTGTCTGATATTTTAGTCATGAACTAACAAATGGTGGCATGTGTGAGGAAAGGGGAGTCCCAACACCTGTTTCTGTTCAGCAGGTGATGGCATTCTGATCTTTTTTCAGCCGTGTACCCGCTTTGAGTCAACATTTTAATTACTGCCTAAAATTCTTTGGGGTGGTTTTCCTCTGTCTGCAGAGCTTTACATAAAAAAGGAAGGTGAAGACGTGAGGAAGAAAAAAAAAGATGTGAAAAAAGTCCCTGAACTACGACTGTGTTAAGGCAAGATGAATGCAAAGCAACACAGACATGCACTTTGAATTGAGTCATCAGCTCCAGTCTGTCTGTGACATGTCTTCATGACAGTAAATCCCAGGAAGGAGGTCGAGGCCAGAACACCCTCGGAGCGCCGTTCAGCAGCTTGGATACAGCAGATAAGAAGAAAAAGTCTGCAAAAAGTGAAACATGGGAGGAGGTGACATGTAACCCAAGAGCACCTCGCTGAGGAGTCATCTGGAAAACTGCCTCCGGGCTCCCACAAGGTGAGAGGGAGAATCCTAATGAAGCTGTGAGGACTCAATCAATTCCAGCTGAAGACAGAGACGGGAAAAGGAGGAGGGAGGGGAAGATGTGCAAGGAAGGTAACGGATGTAGGAGTGAAGAAATAAAAGAGAGAAAACAAGAAAAGACAAATATAATACAAGATGAGAAAGGGAAAAGAATGGAGGATTTTTGATAAAAGAGGAAAAGAAAGAAAGAAATGGGGAAAGGCTAAAAAAGAAGAGAAAGAGGACAGAGATTGAAAAGAAGAGATATAGAAGGATGACTTCTAGAAAAAGCAGGGAAATTAGATAGATACAGTTGTCTTCAAAATTATTCATACCTTCCAAGATAGATAGATAGATAGATAGATAGATAGATAGATAGATAGATAGATAGATAGATAGATAGAAGTGCAACAATACATGTATTCCTATCAAACCATTCAATACAGGTGTGTATCGAACCGTGAGCACTGTGTATCGAATATCAAACAAATTCTTTGGTTTTCATGTTGAGTATGATCCCATGGTAAGTCGTTGTAGACAAAAGAGCATCTCTAAAGCAGAGATGTCAAAGTGATTCTCAGCTCATCAAGTGAGTCCAGTCTTAACTTGAAGACTTGATGAGATGAGTGGAGTCCGGTGTCCACACCAGCAGCCACACGGCCCTTTCAGGGCCTGCTCTAAAGTATTGAACCAAACTGAACCGTGAATTTTTTGTATTGTTGCACCTCTAATAGATAGATAGATAGATAGATAGAGGGGCAAAATCTGCTGGAGAACAGTGAAGCTACCTTCTTCACTGCCCAAAAACTGTAATTCTTTTTTCATCCACTAGGGGTCAGGTTTACCTTCATGTCAAGTGTGAGGGGGGTGAATTTTTTTTAGAACTCATCTGTTTAGATGCTATTTAATTTTAAATTAAACATAATTAGGGCCGTGTCCTTTTGATTGACAGGCGGCAGACCGGGTGCAGATTTTAGCTGTTGAGGCTAATAGTTAGCTCTCTGCTTGCTTCCAGTAAGGCCTTATCCTGTAGCAGAGTTGCACAACAGTGGTTTTTAGCTGGTTAACAGCAAGTCTGAGCGTGCCTTACCCTTAAACCGCCTATCTTCATTTGTTCCTGTTCACTTCAGATTAGCTTGGTTAGCAATTTTTTATTTATTTTTTTTTTTTTTTTTTTTAGCTCGGTTAGCTTTTAGCTTGACTGTCAACCATTTGCCCTGCGGCTCAGAGCGGCCCTTTCTTTGTCCATTTTAGCATTTTCTGGGAGTGATGACACACGAGACACAGAAAGAAACACTCAACTGGCTCCACGTTTCGCTCTTCAGACATGATCAGGTACTACGTCCGTTTTGTTTTTTTCACAGTCTTTGGTCCTGCCATGGGCCAGCATTCACCCCAACGTTTCCAGCAAAGCCAGCTCAGTTGCACATTACAGCTCTGACCTAAACTGTGGACTCCTGTTTGTGTTGTTATGTTGTTCTTCTTTTTTTTCTCTTTTGTTTTTTTGTTGTTGTTGTTTTGTATTGTTTTTGGTTTGTTTGTTTTTGTTTTACAGTTTTTACACTTACAGCTCAGCACCCAAGTAAAACAGACACAAATGAATCATGAAGTTTCAGTTCATTCACGGAGGGAAATTTGTCATCACTAATTTTTTTCTGTCCACGTTGCCAAAGTTTATGAAAGTAAATATGGATCAAAGGAAATTCACATTTTAACCAAATAAGACTCCATGATCATTAAGGTAGGAGGAACAAATGGAAAAGATGTGTTTGGAATCATGGGAATGAGGAAAGAAATGTTTCAAGTCAAGCAAACCAGTCACTGTTTTTATCTTGTGTTTATGGTATGTGGGCATTGCTAAACTCTATAAATATTTTTTATCAAATGATTCAACATTTTGAATTGGAGAGAGCTCAATCTGATTGGCTGCTCAGTGCAGCAGCATGTGAGTGCAGAGGAAGGCAGCAGAAAGCTGTTGGCTAACTTAAAGCTGTACTACTGACCTTTGCCAGATTTTGGTGCCTGGTAACGACGACCAATCCAGCATCCATCTTCATCCAGTCTCTTCTCTGAGATCTCTCCAGCCAGTAAAAGTCAGTCTGATGTTGACTCGTCTTATTTCTTTCTTTCTTTCTTTCTTTCTTTCTTTCTTTCTATTCCTTGCTTCTTGTGATATTGTCTTCTTGGGTTTCTTTGCTTCATCAGCCATGGTGTGCGTTCAAAATGGCTACTGTGTTGATACCCAGTTACTGGTGTGTGACGCGGTGACATAAAGCTAAATTTTGATGTAACGTGATGCTCCAGCTGACAAAAAATAGCCACAGAAAAATAATTAGTGTTGTTTCTCAGCCTTGGACGCTGTGTAGCAACAACAGGTCCAGTAATGTCTATGATGAACATCAGAGTCCCATCAAAACAAGCCAAAAGCACAGAGTTATATGATTTCACTTTTCACCCTTCCTCATACAGCTCATTTCACCTTTCACCTCCTTTGTGTAGTCCTGTCTCTGACTTTGATGAAGGTCTCTGTATTTGAATCTGTGATATTTGGGTCATCATGCTCCCAGTTGGCCGTTGTTAAAGCTTGATTATGAGGAAGGCTGGCCTGGACAGGAGTCTGTAGAAGGACTCAAGGACGGCTCTGGCAGCTGAAGAGGACCACGCTTTACATTCTTCACAGGAACAGAGACAGATTTATCTCTTCTTGGAGCCAATCTGTTTAAAGGAATAGTTCACCCACTGAATGATTTAACTCTATGGTGAAGCCGGTGAAACATCTTTTGGTGGTAAGTTTCATATGGACCATTTTGGCTGTTATTAAATTTCATAACTAATAAAACGAATAAACCATATCAGCTAGGCCTTGATTGAGACTTTTATTAATATCTCAGCCGGAGTCGTTCACACCAGTGAGGCTGACTGATCCTCTTTCGTGCAGTGTTTTTGTGCACGTCTCTGACTTCGGTTTTTAAGCTGCCAAACACCTCTTTAATCTTTCCCACCTCACAAATGAGGAATTCTGTCTTGATCCCCCCAAAAGTTTCTTTTTGGGCAGAATCTCTCCTCTCCACGGTTCAACCTCGCTGGGTGAAGCTTCATCATTATGCATGTTTAAGGGCGTAACCGTGGGCGTGACATTTAAATAACGATGGATTTCAGCTGTGGAATTTATCAAGACTCTTTTGTTCGTACGACGAGATTGGACAGATACGAACGTTTTAATAAATCACACGTGGGTCCAATCGTACGACCATTTTAACGATCAGATGTGCGATCATCTCTACGATCGTTTGATAAATGAGGGCCCATGAGAGTAAGTGGAAAATAAAGTTACATCATTCTGTGGGTGAACTATTCCTTTACGGATTGTTGGTTTTAGTGTCTCTGAAGAGAGGACAGAGCCTCATCAGACTGTACCAGGATGCAGGTCTGACTCTCTGCAAGCAATATTCACAGTTTATTTGTTTTATAAACTTTTCTTCATATTCTCAACTCAGACTCTCGGTAATACTTTATTTTTCCACAAGTGCTACTTTAACGAGTCATCTTCATTTTTCTAAAATAAGCAACACTTTCAGAACAACCTGAAGAAACTGCAGACAAAATGAGGATGGGGACTGAAGTGGGCTGCAGATGGGCGTGTTGGCAGAGCATTTCCTCTTGTGGGATTTTTAATTTTGTGTTGGTGAAGAAACACAGCAGGGGGGTTCTCAGTGGCGCTGACTGGTCACATCAGTTTAGTGTACATGAGCCTATAACTGTAATAGCTACTGACAAAAAAAAGAAACTGCTGACCAGGCAGGTGTTATACTGTAAGTGGAGAAACCAGCGGGGTAAAAAAGAAGAAAAGAGGTAGACAATAACCAGAGAAGCTGAACGATGAGAAGACATTCAGGACGCGGAACAGAGATGAAGAGAAAAGAGGACGTAACTGAGAGGTGAAGGAGGTGGACAAGTGTTGCATATCAGCTGTGAAACAGGGTGAGAAAACACTTTTTTGTACAGTAAACTGTCTTTTTTTTAAACAATTTTACTGGTTCAGTGAAGCTGCATGTCTCCTAAATGTGACCATGTGTGTTTTAGATGGTGTCCTTTTAGGCTGTGCTGGTCACGGTGCATCAGCGGGGCTTGTGGGGTGTTAACACCCAGTGTCGATGAGAGATGGAGCAGTTAATATGTGTTTATGTTCTGTCAGACAGCTCACTGTGAGAACGAGTGTAAAACACAGAAAGTGTGTGAATGAAAAGGCTGTGAAAGTCCACCCAACCAAACTGATTCTGCTACTCTGAAGACATCAGCTGCTTCTCAAACTCCATCTGTGTAAATCAGCACTCCCAAACTGAATGATGGGATTTTTTTTTCCACGACTGGCTCACATCTAAAGCTGATACATGTTATTGTTACAGGCCACAGGATGGTTTTTCTTTTATCATCAACCAGCAGATACATGTATCACAGTTCTTTTTTCATGACGAGATTTTCTAAAAGGAGTTGTGTTGAAATGTTTCGACATGTTTCAGTGTTCCTCAGAAGCGTCATCTGACGTCCGTCGTGACGCGTCTTTATCAGCTGATGGAATCCCGAAGGATTCCCGGGAAATATGACAGATGTGCCTGATGGGCCCTCTGCTGGTTGAGTTTGCGCTCCGATCTGATGATTCTTGCCTTGTCTCAGTCCATGATGCAATTATTCCTTTTGCAGTGATCTGATACGACTGACTTGAGGTTTCTTTGTTCTGCTTTTCCTTTTTGTGTTCTTTTAAGATGTCCTGATGTTTCCTTATCGCATTCCTTTTTCTGTTCATTTTAATACTCATACTGAAACTTCTCCCTTTCTCCCCTATGTATAATTTTTCATGTTTTGCATGGGATTTCTTACATTACATTGCATTTTTGGTCTGTGTCAATTTGGTTTTTCGGGTGTACCAAGAGCTGGCAGCTCAGATGCACCTGTCGGGCACATCTGTCAGACTGCCCGACGGGCCACGCCCTTCAGGAATCCTTTGGTATTACATCAGCTGATAAAGACACGTCAACTCGACAAAGTAAACTACAACTCGTTTTAGAAAATCTCGTCATGAAAAACTAACTTTGATACTTGGAATTATAGAGAAGACAAAATTAACCTAATTCCACCAGAAGACACATGATCACTTCCAAACTGATTAAAGGAATAGTTCACCCACAGAATGATGTGTCTTCATTTTCTACTCACCCTCATGCTAAGCAAGACTCTGGAGCACTTTTTTAATATCTCAAATGCAGCCGGAGATCTGTTTTTGTTGTTGTTGTTGTTGTTGTTGTTTTGTTTTCCGCCAACTTTTATATAAAAAAAGGTCCATAAAAGTCCACAAAAGCTTGTCAATATGTAATCCAAGTGTCCTGAGTGAGTAGCGTCCATAATTTACTTGAAACGACATCATTTAGCTTTATAGCCTCATCATTCAATTCAGTTCAATTTAACTTTATTTGTATAGCGTCAATTCATGACAATGTCACCTCAAGGTGCTTAAAGGTTGAATATGGAACATTTTTATTAAAAGCTATATTTAAAAAAAAATAATACCTCCACAGGTCGTTTGGGGGTGTACAGAATGAAAGTCCAACATTTCCCAGAAAAATTATATTTAGCCTAAAAATAATTATAAAACAAATTTTTACGGGTTCGATAATGGCATTTTATTTACGTCTATAAGCCAATACACGACGCCATTGCAGGTTGCCAAATACGATCTCTGTGTGGACACAATATTTTGGTCATAGTCAGGCTTGTACAGGATAAAAATATCTCCAGGACTCTGAAGCAGCTGCTTCAGAGTCCTGGAGATATTTTTATCTGTTTCTGAGGAGGAGTGACCTGAGAAGAGCAAAACCTGGAGTAAATTTAGGTGAAGACTTCACTAAATGGACCCACATAAACGTTTTCCACGGAGTCAAAACACGGAAATGGCGACCTTCCTCCTGGATCGGTAAGCTAGCTTGTTTGCTAACATGGCTAACGTTAGCTGTCAGTTATAAACTCCTCTGTTACTTGTTGGACATGCTTCAGACTGTTGGTCACTTGCGTATCGGCAGCGAGCCTGGCATCCCAGCGGCTGGAGTTGTTTTTCTGCCGTTGCAACTACAACCTAGACACACGTGATGTCGCTGTTCTGTCCGTATTCCATATTCAACCTTTAACAGACAGAGAAATTCAAGTCAGATTCAAAATAGCCTAGCAAAGGAAACCAACAGATTGGATCGAATCCTGACTTGACCCAGTCCAGTCCCCCATCCTGAGCAAGCACGGAGTGGTGGCGACAGTGGGAAGGAAAACAGTAAAACACCCCTTTAACAGAGAGGCGAAATCTCCGGCATCCACACAGAACCTTTGTTTTAATCGCTGCTTTATGATGAGTTCAATGGTGATTTTTAGTAACAGAAGTAAACACATGTAAAGATTAAGCCTAACTGTCCCAGTTTGCCCATTGTCCCACTTTACCCATACTCACCCTTCAGAAAAATGTTCCTTAATGTAAAATTGCAAAGACTTTGAAGATCCCGCCCTCTAGAACGTATGATATCAAAAGATCATGGAATCTGGGAATCTTGGTCTGTCCAGTAACACAGTACTTTACAGGCAATGGTTCAATCTAGAATCTCTTCTCTAAGACCAAAATTGCTAAAAGTCAGTGAAGTTTATTCGGAGACCAAATCAGGTCATGTTGTCATTATGAAGGAAACATTCTCTCTCATGTTTGGACATTTACATTCAACATCACCTTCCTGTACCCTTAATTCACCCACTTTATTTATCTCCACAATCTGTGTGTCTGAATGTAGTTAAGTCAAATATCACTGATTTGCTATGACGGGGCTGTAAACGGTGGGAAGAGGAGGAAGAGCTGAGTGTGTGCTGCTGGTGTGTGTGTGTGTGTGTGTGAATGACTCACCATCAGGAGAAGATGGGGTCAGGACACATCTACCAAGAGATGATGACTTCATTACTTCCTGAAAGATGGAAACATCCCTTCTTCCACCACGCACAAAGCAAAATGAATCCTACTGATCCAGCTGTTTTTATTTATCTATTCACTGTTTGAGCTATGCTGGGGTCTCTGCTGGATGAGCTTTGTTTACAGAAACTATTGATTAGCTCAGATTGTTTCAGAAAGCTCTCCACCAGAAGGAAAACCAACAGCAACAAATCAGTAATCATAATTCCAACAGTCCAGTAGATTCAGCTCTCGGGTAGAATTGAGACTATTGATCGTTGCCCTTGCTGCTTGTCATTGGTATCAACAGAATTTATCTTAAAGAATAACTTGCACGTAAAAACTCCTAGAAATAAGGTCCAGGTTGAAAAAAAAGAAAGTTATCCTTTAAGGGAAGAATAAAACCACACAGAGGTGATTTTCACTGTTGGGCCTTCTCCATCTGTTTACCTAGATTCATTTTCTTCTTTTTCCAATATTTTAACATGGTTTGAGTTAATAGGTTGAGGCCCAATCTCGATTCTCCCCCTTAGCCCTTCTCCTCTGTTTTGCACATTCACTTGTAGAGGTAGGGTTGTCTCAATCCTGTTAGGACAGAGGGGTAGGAGAAAGTAATAGGGGCATATACCCCTTCAAATGAAGGGTTTTGAAATGCACACTTAAAATGAAGAGGTATGACCAACTGTCAAGATGGCTACTGCAGAGTTTTAAAAAAAATCCACAAATGTAAATATTTTCCCTAAAGTTTTAAAATATATGTATCAATGTGGAGCCTCAGGAGCTGATTGTCCAGAAAAATGCAGCACAAGCTGAGCATAATGGACAATTCTTCAGACCCTCGCTGCAACACAGTCACTCACTGAATTGCATGTGAAATGTCTGCCTCTGTGTACTTTTACTGAGTTTTTGGAGTCCCAATTTTAAAAGGTCTCAAAGTGACCACTTACAACTCCTCAAAGTCAAACTAAGCCTTTCTATGTTGGTTCATTTTAATGCTTGATAACATGGAGGACCAGAAATGCACAATAAGAATAAAGATGAAACTGAGCATTTTCATGGGATTTTCCAGATGATGAACACTTTTGTAAATAACTTAATGTTAAACCAGATCTTCTCCCCTGTGCCACCTTTATCATGACAATGTAGGTCTGTTAGAAGACAATGACCATAGAGACTGTGTTGGCTTTTAATCTCTAACTTTTAAAGGGAAGCTTTTCCAAAAAGGTATCCGTACAGCTCACCAAAGAAGTCCCACTGTTACTGGAAATGTTTGTGATGGGAATTAAGTTTTCTTTAAATGTCCAAGATCTGCAGTTTCCCTCCAGCCTGCTCTCTTCTCCTCTGTTGCCTGAAGTTTCCTGGTTTTTCATGAACTGTACAGGTATGGCTGCTGTCAGTGTCCTGATTACTGGTGGTTTAACCTGAGGCTTCTTCATTGTCAGGGTTTAAATACTTTGGTCCCTCTCTTTCTCCCATAGACCCAAGTTCAGGAGAATCATAATGTTCAGAGAATCCAGTGGGAGAACTTTTTATATTTTAATAAGACCTTATTTAAAGGAATAGTTCACCCACAGAATGATGTGCATTCATTTTCTACTCACCCTCATGCTGAACAAGACTGTGGAGCACTTTTTTAATATCTCAAATGTAAAAAAAAAGTCCATAAAAGTCTACAAAAACTTGGCAATATTCCTCCATACTGCTCATTCAGGGTGAATTCCAATTCCTGTCTTAACCCTCAATCTTAACCCTCAATCTCAAAAATGCATACTCCCGCGAAGTGCAAGTGCTGTTCCAATTCCAAAGTTGAGGGGCAAGTTTGAGGGCTGAATTGCCCTCAATGTTGAGATTCTCCGACATCTCCCTTGTGAGTAAGGACTACCCAGAATGCAAGCGGCAAAGAAGGCAAGCTACAAATCTTAAGTATTTTCTTTGCTAATGGAGATATGAATATTACGAAAACCATGTCATGGATAAGTTACCTCATTGTTGCATGATATTAATTTTTATTTTACGATCTTTTGTCAATAGCGGCCGGTGCGGTCAAGCTACAGGGGTTAGACAATGAAACTGAAACACCTGTCATTTTAGTGTGGGAGGTTTCATGGCTAAATTGGACCAGCCTGGTGGCAAATATTCATTAATTGCACATTGCACCAGTAAGAGCAGAGTGTGAAGGTTCAATTAGCAGAGTCAAAGCACAGTTTTGCTCAAAACATTGCAATGCATACAACATTATATCAGAGTTCAAAAGAGGACAAATTGTTGGTGCACGTCTTGCTGGCGCATCTGTGACCAAGACAAGTCTTTGTGATGTATCAAGAGCCACAGTATCCAGGGTAATGTCAGCATACCACCAAGAAGGATGAACCACATCCAACAGGATTAACGGTGGATGCAAGAGGAAGCTGTCTGAAAGAGATGTTCGGGTGCTAACCCGGATTGTATCCAAAAAACGTAGAACCACAGCTGCCCAAATCACGGCATTCACTTGGCCCAGGACTTGTGCTAGATGGGCCAAGGACTACTGAACCATTCTGGAGGACCATATGCATCCAAAGGTTCAAACATTGTATCCTGAAGGCGGTGCAGTGTATCAGGATGACAATGCACCAATACACACAGCAAGACTGATGAAAGATTGGTTTGATGAACATGAAAGTGAAGTTGAACATCTCACATGGCCTGCAAAGTCACCAGATCTAAATATTATTGAGCCACTTTGGGGAGTTTTGGAGGAGCGAGTCAGGAAACGTTTTCCTCCACCAGCATCACGTAGTGACCTGGCCACTAGAAGTATGGCTTAAAATCCCTCTGACCACTGCTCAGGACTTGTATATGTCATTTCCAAGACAAATTGTCGCTGTATTGGCCGCAAAAGGAGGCCCCACACAATACTAATAAATTATTGTGGTCTAAAACCAAGTGTTTCAGTTTCATTGTCTAACCCCTGTATGTTGCTATTGTTTACGTTAGTTAACATTACAAAATGGTAATTTTTCTCATCGTTTATGTCATTGTTTTATCAAGATAACAGCCTGTATAATGTGCTTGTGCCGATAACGGTAAAAGATGACCAGACTGATATCATCTCCCGTAGTCGCAGTTATCTTACAATAGTTCTGTTTCATTCCTTCTGTAAACAAAGCTCCTCGCGCTCTTTACAGGTCGAGTCCTAATGCTAAATCAGGTGATGTGCAGGCCAGCTGACTAGCAGTCATCCAGGAATTCACAGAACCACAGTTACCCACGTAATTTTCGTTATACATGTAGCTGGTGTTTACTTTTCAATAAGCCGTGGTATGCAGTGATAGCTGAATATGTCCATGGTTAGGCAGGGTTAAAGGTGCCATGACATCAAATTTCACTTTTCTGGGGTTTTGGGTGTATAATATGATCTGTTGTGCACTGATGAGGCCATGTGAATGTCCAGAGTGAGAATCAAAGTTCCTGTTTATGGTCAGTCAGCTTTGTCTCTCTGCTCAGAAACGGTTGAATCAGACAGCAGCTTATCATTCTACGTAATTCAATTGCTCCAATAAGTGCATACTATCAAGTAAACAGCCCCCCCTCTCCTAACGGTCTATGCACCGTTCGCTTCGCTCCCCCCTCCCTATCTGATTCAGCTGCGCGTGTGTAGCTGAGTAGTAACTGCTGAGCAGTCAGGTCTGGGTTTTCAAACAAATGGATTTAAAAGAAAACTTCTGCAGCAACACTGAGGGAGGCGACCACAACCTTGTCATTACCTGTAAGTTTATTTATTTTCTAAATGCTGTCTTGTCTGATAAACGTAGCTCACTGTCTGAAGTGCCCATGTTGCTAGCAGTTAGCCTTTAGCAAAGTCCGACCGCAGCTTGACCTAGATTCTCCAAATAAGGTCATAGCCAAATAAGGTGTAGCCAATCAAAATGAAGTCAACGTGGTCTCCGGGTAAAGCTCCATATCATCACCGGACCCAACTGTTTTACTGAGGAAGTGAGGTCTGGCATTTCAAAACAATACCCAGCTGTAAAAAACGCCATTTTTTTCTTTGGAGTATTTACATATGCAGTAATGCCAACAACATAAACTAGTTTTTACTGCTATGTCATCACTCCTTTAACAGTGCAAATAAATGTAAATAAAGTAAATTCTTCTTCTTCTGAATTGACAGACTGAACGCCGCTTTGGCATAATGCTGCCCCCCAAATTTGAAGACGTATCTGCATTTTAGGGTGTCCCATTTCCAAATCACAAAATAGCCCTCAACACTTGGTTTTGAGGGCTACTAATATTGAGGGTGAGTCTTTATTTGCACATGCGCTGTGTCTGGTTCTAGGTTTGGAGTGTTACTTAAAGGTGTCATAACCTGCCGTTTTACATACACAATCCTTCTTAAATTACCTTCAAATGAATTTTTAATTGTAGTTGGGTGGGAGGAAAATTTAACGAGCTCATTTTAACCTCTATTCATCTCCAACTTTTGTTTGTCGCGAGAATACGTACGAGACTTAGACCTGTCTGTAAGCGCGTTCACGAGGCAAACGTCAAAGCCAAAACGAAGTTTTATCAGGACAGAGCAGGTGAGGAAAATGATGTCCCAACAAAAAAAAAAACATGATAAAAACGTAACGGTGCAGTTGATAGAGAGGATCCGCAGAGTAAAAGGGCTGGACTCTGATGAATATAAGGAGCGGACTTTGACATGAAGTTAACCAAACAGTGTTAGCTTCTGTAGCTACATTAGCAGCTTGTCCGCTCGTCAACCACCTTTTACTGGTCTCTGACACCAAAAAATAATAAGTTACACAAGCAACAACACTTACCGACTGCACATCCTCACTGAAAAATATAATCCACTGCTCCCTGGTAGTGCTGTCCCTCCTGTTAAAGCACCGAAAACTGCTGAATTTCTGCCGAGGCAACTCAGCACGGCATTCTCCCCCCTCCTCCTCCTCCTTGTCGCCGGCATCCTTTCTGACAAAGCTGGTCTACTCCATGGCAGGTAATCAGCTGTCTTCAGGTGGTGCGAAAGACGCTAGCTTAGCAGCTCGCTCGCAGCCTATCTAGTTTACGTCATAACAGCTGATCATAACGACTCCACGGCAGGTAATCAGCTGCTTTTAGGTGGTGCGAAAGACGCTAACTTAGCAGCTAGCAGCCTCTCTAGTTTACGTCATTCGGAGAAAGAAATCCAAACCGCGTACTGTGGAGAGCGCATGCTTGTGGCCGATTCTGGTGAGAAGAGAGAGCCCGCACTCAAAGACGAAGTTACTTTCACTCTCCGGAGTTTCTGGCACGTTATAACTGAGGTCCTGTTCCAATATACATGTTTTAATGTGAAAAAGTGGGATTTCCGGGTGATGACTCCTTTAATCATCATAACAACACCCACAGCCTTGTATAATGTGCTAGATCGGTTTCATGGGGATTGTGAAACCTTTCCCCGGATTTCTGCTATCGGTTTCACACCTAAACCGGCTTCAGCTCCGTGTGGACTAGGCCTTAATCTGGGAGTGGTTCCCCAAAATTTTGAACATGCGGTTGTACATCCCTTTTGAAAGAAACCTGGCCTTGATACAACTTGTCTTGCAAACTTTAGTCCAATCTCCGAGCTACCTTTTTTATCTAAAGCTTTGGGGAAAATAGTCTACAACCAGATAACTTCACATCTGTATGAGCACAATGTCAATGAGATTTTTCAATCTGGTTTTAAAGCAAGACACAGTACTGAGTCAGCATTTTTAGGGTTTTTAATTATATTCTGTTATCATGTGACTGGTGATTGTGTGGTTCTTGTTCTGCTGGACTTAACTGCAGCATTTGATACTGTTGACCACAATATTTTGATCTCACGTTTAGAACATTGTGCTGGCATAACAGGGGTGGCCCTGGATTGGTTCAGGTCCTATTTGAAAGACAGAACCTTCCCTGTCCACCTTGGGGATTGCGAGTCTTTTGTATGGAGTGCCACAGGGGTGCATTTTGGGCCCACTCTTATTTTCTTTATACCTGCTTCCCCTTGGCTCAATTATTTGGAAGTATGGCATTTCATTTCATTGTTATGCAGATGACTGCCAGATCTACCTTCTGCTAAAAAAGAAGGATGAGCTCTCTCTGAACTTTCTCCAAGCATGCTTACACGACATTAAGTCTTGAATGGCACTGAATTTTCTTAATCTTAATGATTCAAAAACTGAGATGATGGTGTTTGGACTCTAATCTACTGGTGTTCCTCCTGTGGTTCTAGACAATCTGAAGGTGTTTTCCAAGTCAGAGATTGTAAACTTTAAGATGGATCCTGAGCTAAAGCTTGAAAGCTAGATTCGCTCAGTTCTCAGGGCCAGCTTTTTTCATCCGAGGCAACTGGCCAAAATAAAACATCTTATAGCACGTAAGCACTTTGAAACTGTAATCCATGCCTTTGTAACGACCCGGCCGGATTACTGTAATGCACTTTACTGTACTTCAGGATGAGTCTTGCATTTCTTGATTCCAGCTTGTTCAAAATGCAGCTGCACGTCTTTTAACTGGCACACGTAAGTATGAGCACATCACCCCAATTCTATCCTCTATTGGCTGCCAGTGCAGTTTAGGATCCATTTTAACCCCTTAAACCCCAAGGTCCCCCAATTGGGGGACCTTAAGACTCTCTGCAGCAAAAGACGCACAATGTTGCACTAATTTGTAGCCATACCATACATCAAATTAAACAGGAGAAACTCTGCTACAAGTACATATAAGTCATTTTAACATACACCAAGTATATTAATGTTTAAATATCAAAATCTAAATAAGGTCAGAGCGTCCACCCACTCTGCACATTTCCATCGCTACCTCTCTGATACTTCATGGTAAACAAACAAACAGTATATCATATGAAAGCTAAGATCCTGACGATTTCAACAGTACCACTATTATTTCTCTACGACAAAAACTCAGTGAACCAGCAGCCAAAGAATACAAACATAAACAACCGCTTACTTAGAGTGACTAACAGAAATTCTGTCTTACACAACAAAAGTCCCAAGTGTTGCCTTTATTATGACACGAAAATGGCTCAAATAGACCTTGTAGATGCAGAGATATACTCTATTCATTTTGGGTATGTCATTTTCAAGCAGAAACCTTAAAAAGAGCTATAGAGCTACTACTTTTATTTTAAGTGCCTGAACGGTCTTGCCCCTCATTACCTATCTGAGCTCCTTTGCCCCAACACTCCCTCTCGATCTCTTACTGTAGGTCGGCTGACCAGCTCCTCCTAGTTGTGCCCAGGGCCAGTAGGAAGCTCAGAGGGGGCCGGGTTTTGGAATAAGTTGCCATTGCACATCCGACGGGCCTCTTCTTTAGCAGTTTTTAAGTCTCTTCTTAAATCTTATTTGCTTGCTTTGGCATTTGGCCCAACATGACATGTTGACATTTTGATTGGTTTTGATTTGTTTTAACTGATTTCCAGTTTGTTTTTTTTATGGTAGTTAACTCCATTGATTTTATTATGATTTTGTTGTTTTATCTTATGTTTCACTGTAGCATTTTGGTCAACTTTGTTGTTTTAAAAGTGCATTATAAATAAAGTTGCTATTGCTATATTGCTATTGCTAAACAGTAATACATCTAGCTGCCACAAAGCGAGTTCACGACACTACAGAAGCCGTGGCAGACGAGATCGCACATTCTCTTTTTCTTTTCTTTGTTTTAAATCAATAACCAACCTCTCTTGTGTTTGTCCGGGTTTGTCCACGGCTCGGTCACTCTTGGCACAATATAAACAGCTAACTTCTTCTATTACACTTGCATTACTGGCAGAATTGGCGCTGAACACTGCGGCTTCTGTAGCGTCATGAACTCGCACAACTGCACAAATAGAAACTGCTGTGTAGTACTGTTTTGGCTATAAAAATATACTAAATTATGTCATTTCGAGTAAATTATGGACGCTACCCACTCAGGACACTTGGATTAAATCAAAAATCAAATCAAATCAAATTTATTTATATAGCCCTTTACAGTACCCATTGGACACACAAAGTGCTTTACAGCAGGGTAACAGGAAAAGAGACAACAATGCAAAACATAAAAATGCAAACTTAAATACTAGGAAAAGTGAAGAACAAAAAAGAGCTAAGAGTGAAAACAACCAACAGAGAATCAGAACAGGCTACTCGGGGGAGTGCAGGGTGTACCTAAGAGAGAGTAAAAACCTTTAATAAATAAACTAGTTAGAATTAAAAGCTAGACTAAAAAAATATGTCTTTAACTTAGATTTAAAAGAGCCCAGTTCAGTCGTGAGACGAATGTCGGGGGGCAGCGAGTTCCACAATCTGGGGCCAGCAGCTGAGAACGAGCGGTCGCCCCACTGCTTTAGCTTCGTTCTCGGCACTTCTAAAAGAAGTTGGCCAGCGGAACGAAGGGCCCTGCTGGGGTCCCTGCGGACCAGCAGGTCAGCCAGATAAGGGGGGGCCAGGCCGTTGAGGGCTTTAAAAACAAACAAGAGTAGTTTAAAATCAATTCGGAAACGGACGGGGAGCCAGTGCAGGGAGGACAGGACGGGGGTTATATGTTCCCCCGTCCGTTATATGTACATTGGATTAGCAGTATCGAGGAATATTGCCAAGTTTTTGTGGACTTTTATGGACCTTTTTGGTTCGGTCACCGGTGAACTCTGTCATATGAAAGTTGGGGGAAAACGAAAACCTGTCCAATCTCCGGCTTCATTTGAGATATTAAAAAAGTGCTCCACAGTCTTGCTCAGCATGAGGGTGAGTAGAAAATGAACGCACATCATTCTGTGAGTGAACTATTCCTTTAAATCTAATCTTTTGCCACAGCTGATGGGACCTTTTCTATTAAACTCATCACTGTAGTCATTGTAAATTTAATCATACCTGAAGCAAAGCATCTAACTTCTTTGTTGCTGACACGTTGCAAGGTAACACACACACACACTTCAACTGAGCCAACAGTGGCGTCGTCGTGGGCTGTGGTCAAATGGGTCGTGTCGCCTGAGGGTTTTATGTTCAGTCCACCAGGGACCAATATGGAGACTTTCCCTCTCGGCCAGGAACCTGTCCACAAAGACAGGATGTGGAAATCTTGCACCTGATACAGCAGCGCTGCCCGGCCCGGAGGGACAAACATTTCAGCATGACACCAATGATGGATTAACCGCTATTCCTGAAGCATGTTGGGTCCATACAAGCCAGCAGCAGCAAGTTTCTAGGAGGACAATGGAGGACAAACTGCAGGCAGTGTTGAAAATAAAAAACATGAGGTGGTGTGAACGTCTGGGACTGAGAGGCTTCAAAGTCACTGAGTGTTGTCAGGTCATGGTAACCCTTTCATCTGTTCACACTGAGCAGTTCTCGCTGCAGTGACAGTCTGGTTTGTTTCCCTTTCTTCTCTTTTCTTTGAAGTTGTTCCAGTTCTGCAAACTAACTCACCGTGTCCTTTCATCAGGCAGCAGCAAACCATAAAAAATGACCGGTGTGGTCTGTGCGGCGACCGGCTGGAGGACACCATCATGGCCAGTAACACTGGGCAGGTCACAGGTGTGAACTAACTTTTTCTCATACCTTTAAATCTACTGTATGAAGTCCATGAAAATACAAGGATTTTTTTTTTTTTTTGTAATTGAACTGAAATGCTGCAACAGCAAGTTTACAGTAGGTGCTTTCTACAAGTCTCCATGGCAACCTGTTCTGATGAGCAAATTCCCAAAAGAATACTCTTTTCAGTAAACTTTCCTTTCTTTGGTTTGTTTACTTTTTGAACGTCTGTGTGAACTTAAAGGTACAATATGTAAAAAAAAAATCAAAGGTCAATGGTAGAAAAATATAATGTATAATTCAAAACTGTGTTTCTATTGATATGTAATTGCTGCACTAGAATAGCTGTTATATGTTTATTTTTTTAGAATGAGTCATTTACTTGCTGGGTGGTGCACATATGGAGGCCGCCATATTTGTTCCACCATTTTTACTTTGTTTGGTCCATTCAGGGAAACCAATGTGTGTGAAGTAAGAACCATCTGAACTTTAAAACTACTGTAACAACTTTGTTTAATGGAGGTTAAAGCACTGTTTGGGTAAAGTAATGCCTTAAAAGACATTAAAAGTAGTTACACACAGTGCAGCCATAGCTACACCTGAGAGCACTGGTTCATTCACGGATGAAAACATCTTTTTGTCTGGGAGAATTTTGGCCACAAATGGCCACCATACATTCACGAAAGTGCTTGGAATATGAAGTCATTTGTGTATTTCTTTCAAATACCCAACTGACACAAGATGTCAGTAATTCTTACATACTGTACCTTTAAAGAAATAACTTCATCAATAATGTCACACTGTTCCCATCTACTGTGTGATGATGTGAGAATAACAAACCAGCCTCCATCAGCAGCCTCAAAATCTGTTCTGAAAGCAGCTCAAACATATAGAGAAACATGAAAATGCACAACAACCAAGAATAATTAGATCTTTTGGTTATTATTTGACCAACAAAATCACACTATGAGATGCTAAATATTGATAACTCATTCAGTTCCTGCCAGATTCATGGCAAAGAACAGCCAGCTAAGTCCTGTCACATACTGTAGTGAGCCCATTACATTATTTTCAATAGAAACGTAACTTCATGATATTTTGAAACACTTTTTAACAGGGTGAGGCCCACAGCCTTAACATTGGCTGCTAATGAAGCAGCTATTAAGCTGCAGAAAAGATTACAGGCGAATGTTTAGCTTAGTTTATCCTTTCAACTTCACACTACTGCACACCATCATGTTTTTCTTTTGTGCTCCACTCACTTAGTGTCTCCGTCACTTCTGTCTTTTAAAAGGAAACATCGAAAAGGTGGAAGCAATGCTGTATTTTTTGCTCATAATTATGTAGATAAATCTTAAATAAATCAGATATATGGGTCTCCATGCACAAAGACATTAGAATATTGGAGAGAAATCTTGTATGTAATCCGATCTTCTTAATGAGATAACTGATTTTATCTGATAGGGCATATCCGATTATGCTGTCCACATGATCACCTCAATTATCTTAAAACTCCAGAAATTAGATAGTTAGCAGATTTCTCTTCAGGCAGAAATGCAACTAGTTACTTAGGGCCAATCTCAGTTCTCCCCCTCAGCCCTTCCCCTCTGTTTTGTGCATTCACGTGTAAGGGTGTCCCAATCCTGTTAGGACAGAGGGGTAGGGGTATAAACTCCTTCAAACTAAGGGTTTTCCAATGCACACTTAAAACAAAGGGGTATGACAATCACTGGCAAGATGGCTGCTTCCCAGTCCAAAAAAAATCCACAAATGTAAATATTTTCCCCTTAGATAAAGCTTTAAAGGTGCCATGACATGAAATTTCACTTTTCTGGGGTTTTGGGGGTATAATATGATCTGTTGTGCACTGATGAGGCCATGTGAATGTCCAGAGTGAGAATCAAAGTTCCTGTTTATGGTCTGTCAGCTTTGTCTCTCTGCTCAGAAACAGTTGAATCAGACAGCAGGCTATCATTCTACGTAGTTCTATCATTCTACGTAATTTAATTGCTCCAATAAGAGCACACTATCAAGTAAACAGCGCCCCCCCTCTCTCTCTCCTAACGGCCTATGCACCGTCCGCTCCCCCCTCCCCCTGTCTGATTCAGCTTCGTGTATGGAGCTAGTAGTAACTTCTGTGCAGTCAGGTCTGGATTTTCAAACAAATGGATTTAAAAGAAAACTTCTGCAGCAACACTGAGGGAGGGGGCCACAACCTTGTCATTACCTGTAAGTTTATTTATTTTCTAAATGCTGTCTTGTCTGATAAACGTAGCTCACTGTCTGGATTGTTGCTAGCAGTTAGCCTTTAGCAAACTCCGATCGCAGCTTGACCTAGATTCTCCAAATAAGGTCATAGCGAAATAAGGTGTAGCCAATCAAAATGAAGTCAACGTGGTCTCCGGGTAAAGCTCCATATCATCACCGGACCCAACTGTATTACTGAGGAAGTGAGGTCTGGCGTTTCAAAACAATACTCCGCTGTAAAAAATGCCGTTTTTTTCTTTGGAGTATTTACATATGCAGTAATGCCAACAACATAAACTAGTTTTTAACTGCTATGTCATCACTCCTTTAAAACTATGAAAGCCATTGTATTGTCTAGTTTAACGCTATTTAAATGTTTAACAGTCATTTTCTTTGTAAAATGCACATGAAAAAAGTTGCTAGTACAACACTGACGCTTCAGTAACATAAACGCTGCCAGGTTGAAATCAGCGGTGCTCTGTGGCAGCCCTGATAATCTACAGTGATGGATGATCAATAAAAACTTCTGCAGCATCACTGCTGGTCTTCATTTACATGGAGGTCCTTCGTGGGATATAACACAAGCAGGAATGTCATGCACAAATCAAATGTTCTTGTTGACATTAATCCACAGCTGTAGACGGCTTGATTTCTCGAGATTTGTGCCGACAGCAGTTTTTGGCAGCTATCTGAGTTTTAGTCTTAGTCTTTTTTGATGAAAATTAGTTTTAGTCACATTTTAGTCATTTCTTTATCTGATAGTTTTAGTCGACAAAATTCAAAAAGGTTTTAGTCTAGTTTTAGTCAGTTTGGCTATATTTTAAACAAAAAGAAAATGAAAAAAGCTTAAATTTAGGTCAGTAAGTATTGGAAATTAGAATCAAGTTTACAGGTTCTATCAAGTTTAATTCATAAAACAATTAACCTTGTTACTTATTTAAATTAATAATATAGCCTACAATGCATTATGTTTTCTTTCTGATGGATTATAGACTATTGAGAGTGGGTGCATAATCATTTCATTATTTCTGACCAAAGCAGCGAAGCTACTGCTTCTCCTGCACGTCTGACCGCAGGTGTGTTGTGCATATGTGCGGCAGAGTCCTGCAACAGTTCGGATACTCGATGGGTAACCCAAAAAACGCTGATTAGCAGATAGAAATGACAAAGATTAAAATCACCGTTCAGGTGTGGGCGGATATTTACGTAGCTCAGTCAGGTTGCGGTGAGCATAAGTTTGTTTGTTTTTTTTCCTGCTGTGGATATGACATGTTTAAAGCACCGTGATCATTTCCAGTGCAGGCAGAGACAATGCAAAGCAATAACAGAGAACTAAGGTAAAACCCGGGATGATGTTCTGAATCAAATGAATAAAGCCCCTAAGTGACAAAATGATGACGACTACAGTGAATTTATACATTTAGGAACCTAATGTGTTGATGTGCGGCTCAGATTTGACAGGAAGAGCTGCGGTTAGTGGGTCTCAGTTCGGGTTCGGGCGGATGCGGGTCGGTAAAACCTGTGCAGAACTCTGATGTGCGCTACATGCTGCTGCAATCCAAGTCGTGGTCGGTGTGCCCAGACAAGAGGAGGATGCAACTATTTAACTTTTGACAGACAGATTAATGCACAATAAGCAGAAATTTCCTGCATTATGAACGTCTGACAGACCAGACGCGAACATTTTCGCTTAGTTTCGTCTCGTCAACAAAAATTCATCTCGACATGTTTAAGTCATCATAGAGATGTTTAGCTTGTCATTGTCTTATTGTCACGAAATTAACCGCAAAACACAACACAATTAACCACAACACAACACAATTAACCGCAACACAACACAATTAACCGCGACACAACACAATTAACCGCAACACAACACAATTAACCGCAATACAACACAATTAACCGCAACACAACACAATTAACCGCAATACAACACAATTAACCGCAACACAACACAATTAACCGCAACACCACACAATTAACCACAACACAACACAATAAACCACAACACAACACAACTGACCGCAACACAACACAATTAACCGCAACACAACACAATTAACCACAACACAACACAATTAACCACAACACAACACAATTGACCGCAACACAACACAATTAACCGCAACACAACACAGTTAACCACAACACAACACAATTAACCGCAACACAACACAATTAACCACAACACAACACAATTAACCGCAACACAACACAGTTAACCACAACACAACACAATTAACCGCAACACAACACAATTAACCACAACACAACACAATTAACCGCAACACAACACAGTTAACCACAACACAACACAATTAACCACAACACAACACAATTGACCGCAACACAACACAATTAACCACAACACAACACAATTAACCACAACACAACACAATTGACCGCAACACAACACAATTAACCGCAACACAACACAGTTAACCACAACACAACACAATTAACCGCAACACAACACAATTAACCGCAACACCACAATTAACCACAACACAATTAAACACAACACACAAGCTGCAACGGAAGTTGTTTTTTTTCTTCTTAATTTTTAAGAATTTTCCACTGGAAATTACACCATGACACAGGAAACGGCCAACTTTCACTACAAACCAGATGAAAAGTCGGAGAAGAAGCTTTCCAATTTCAATTTTGCTTTTGTGGTTGTTTTTTTTTTTTTTTTTCTCCAAATTTCCTGTTTTGTGTTACTAAACTGCCGTTTTACTTTCGGGAAGACTTGTAATTCATGCCTGAAGTGTTTGCATATGGACGCCAAAAAAAAAAAAAAAAAGTCGGATGCTGGAGTCAGCTGGAGAAGTAAGTAAAACACTGACGGTAAATAACGTTTATTGATTACGGTTTACGCTCCTATAGGTGCTTTTGTTCGATGCTGTAATGTGGACACAGATGGTGAATTGAACAACCCAGACACCAGTTGCTGCAAGACGATGCTGGAAACTCGTATCAGTTCTGCATGAACATATCTCGCTCTCTCACATATGGCCCCGGTCATGACGGTTTCTTTAATTTGGAATCAATTATTCTGAATTAAATAATTTGAAATAAAATAATCCTCCCTTGTGTGTATGTGTGTGTTTATATAGTCGTCTTCAAAATTATTCATTCCCTCCAATTACGAAAGTTAGAAAATTCTAAATTCACAGTAGTTATTCAATTAACAAGACACTAAAAAAGAAATTAAAAAAAAAACCTCAATTATAATTTAGTAATTATTTTTATTATTATTACTTTGTTTTAGTTTCTTGTTATCTAAATAACTGTTGTGAATTTAGCATTTTCTTTCGTTGGAGGGAATGAATAATTTTGAAGACGACTCTATATAAACACACACACACACACACAAGGGAGAATAATTTTATTCCAAATCATTTAATTCAGAATAATTTATAATAACTGTACGGTCTGTTGATCACAGCATGACAAGCAGGGTGGCCATGCTGCCTCCGGTTTGCTTCAGTTTTTGTTTCACGCATGTGAAATGTGAAAATCTCCGGGGAAAGAGTTCTCAGTCTGGTCGCGGCGCCGCTTCAACATGTGATTCACTCACGAGCCACTACCAAAATATCAAACAACTTTGATTTTCTTGCGACTCACGATTTCTGATCAGGAGCTCGTTGTTAGGTGTCAATCACCTCTCTTAACCCTTTAGCATACTGCACGATGCACGACACACGATTTGGCCAAGAGTCAGCCGAATCCCCAAACTTGTCACACGACTGAAAAATCGGCTCAAAAACATCCAAAAATCGCACAGTGTTTGCCGAACTTTAGTCTAATAAATACTTGCAGCAGATTTCTGTAAAGAAAATCAATTTCCCCAAATTTTGAACTATACTTGAAGCTTTACTACACAAACTCTGGGTTAAAACTTAATAATGGTAATTAAGTTGTGAGGTTCCAAAGAGACATGATGAGGGTGGGACTCCAGAGAATATGTCAAGGTAACGGACAGTTAATTTTGGCACGCTGCATGTGTGTGTTTTCTCAGATGTGAGGCTCTTTAGATCTTTTAAGTTAGCTGAATAAGTGTGTGTTTGCCTTGTACAGTTTAAATGATGATCCTCATGTGTGCACTTACCTGTTTGTGATTTATTGTGATGGGAGCCAGTTCTTGTTGGCTAAAATAATCAGGATTTATGAGTCTGTTTGTGATGGCTAAGAGGCTTCGCTCCACACAGGCGTGCACGGCCCAGTTAATTGAATTAGGTCGTTACCATCTTATTCCTCTATCAAGGCCTTGTTAAGTTGATCATCCATCACAAACACACACAGTGTGTACTTTTTACTTTTGGTCTTTCTGCACAATGAACGGTTTCCTTCTGGTGTATCTGACTTCACCAACACCTCCCGTCTCCATTCAGTCCCAACTCAACTTCATCCTCACTCACTTCTTTAATTTTTTTCACACACAGAATCAGTGTATCCAGGAGGAAATGGAAATATGTATGTGTGTGTCTATTTCTATTCTTGTAAGGACATGAATTGTGTCATTTTCAGATCTTTTTGCTTTGAGGGTTTTGGGTCAGAAAGTTTGGGTGAGATGAACCTAAACTACAAACCATGTAGCTGTGAAGGTGAGCTGCTAAGCAAAGCATTATTGTTCTCACAAGGATAGAAAACATGAGTAACATCCCCTGAAACTCCTTCATATGGCTAATGACGTCATCATTCTGGAGGGAAAAACAGAGAGAGGCTGCTTGAGATGGACAGATGGACCGATGGATACCACACAGTGGAGGGATGGAGACGCATACAAATGTACAGAAAGTCAACAGCAGAAGAGACGGATTGAAGGAGGAGGAGGATAAAAGTGTTGATAAATAGGTCAGGCCTGTCTGCCAACCCATAAACGCAGTGTGCAGCCCCCAAACACAGAGACTGAACAACACTGCAGAGAGAAGAATGAAGAATCACTGAAAAACAGATAGAAAGCACAAGTAGGATCTAACACTCATTTCACCCCAGTTACACATAATCATGATCAACCCAGTGGTATAAATGAACTGCAGTACCCTTTTTTTTTATTTACACCTTTTCATTGAAACGGATGTTTATGCCTGTAGATGTATTCTCCCTCTTTATGATGCCATTTTGATATGAAACAGCGCCAGCTGTGTCAGGATCCACCTGATTAGGTGAATTAAGTGTAAGTGATCTCAGTATATTTGCATGTCACATAAGACAAAAGCTGAATATGTTGTGGACAGAGGTAAGAAGTCAAGACAACTGCATGATAAGAACAAAGATAGCCTCTTAGTCAGGTCCAAAAGCCACTGAGAAGAAATGAGTTTTCAGCAAGGCTTTAAAATTATTGAAGGGCTGAGTCACTCAGTTGTTCATGAGGGTCTCTATCCCCTTCACCTTTTAGCCCAGATCTAGGAACGTCCAAAAGTACCTGGTTCACAGAGCTCAGCGCTCTGGACAGAGCACAAGGCTTTAAAAGTTCAGACTGGTAAGGTGAAGCTGTGCCTTTGAGACCCTTAAAAACAGGAAATGGCATTTTAAACTGGATCCTGTAAAGGACAAGAGGCCAGTGTAGAGACCAGCACTGGTGTGATGTGATCACGCCACATTTTCCCTGTTAAAGGGCAGGCCGCTGCATACTGTATAGCCTGCAGGTGGCAAAGTAATGATCAAGCAACACTGACGTTGAAAGAGTTACTGTAACTGTCTGAGAATCAGGTCAACAAAAATTGTGTATTCATAAGTGTATGTATTCAAGTTCTTTAAAAAAAAATTGCAATTAGAAGATTAAAAATGATTGAATGTATTTTTATCTGTTTAAAATCTAACTTTGGAAAGTAGCTTGTCAGAATACATTGAAGTGTAATCGGTCACATGACCAGATTGGTAAACGACTTCACCTGTGGCATTGTGGGTCAGATTTCAACATGGATGCAGAGAAAAAGAACACGTTTCACTCAGCGCTAGTCTGCATGTGGTCCAAAAGGTGCACACGGTACTTATCTGTTATTGTTTATGTTTACTGTATGCGATATGTATTTGTTTTGACAGTTTAACAATTTAAGATTTCCTTTATTCATCTTTTTTTGTGATGCTAACATGTTTGAACCGGCCTGATGGACACTAGCATGAAGCTGGAAGAGAATGGAAAATATGTGAACCGTAATGTTCTTATCTTGTAGTTTTTACGGTGTCTGTGGAAGACAGACGAGAGAGTGATTAAAACTTCAAAGACATCAGTACGAAGCGTGGCCATTGTTTCTTGGGGCCGGTGCAGCTAGTTACAATTATCAAAATGAATCTCATAAAAGCATGAGCTACCCTCTCAAAGTAATGCACACGGATGAGTTTCAGTTTAGTCTTAAAAGCCCTCAATGTAACTTTTCAACCTTAAAGTATTTCTGACTTGCTTTGATGGCGCACCAGCAGTCATTATGCTTATTTCTTGAGCTGTCACTGCCCAGCGGCTTCCCGAGGCTGAGAAACCGCACCATGTAAGTTTTCCATCCAGGACGGGGCGTGACATTGCTGCTCTGTTTCACTTGCAAGTGGATATAAACACACCAGCCGTTTAGCAAAGAAACCATGAAAACACTATCAGAGGAAGAAAGGAAAAGAAATAAAGGGACAGAACAACAGAGAAGACAAGAGTAGAGATAAGACTGTCTTTTACTGGCTTGAGTGAGCTCATAGTACTGGTAGGATGCAAGATGGATGCTAGTTTAGCCGTCGATAGGGGCTCGTCGTTGAGAAAATTGCAAAAAGTAGTGCATCTTTAACTGAAAGAAACTTATCTCCTCCCCTGAACTGATGTAATTGTCAAATTCAAAGGCAAAAGGGACACACTATAGTTACTTGCAACTGGGTGACAAGAACATAGTGGGCAGATGGCTGTCATACCCATTTAAATTGTTGATGTACCCAGATACAATTGTTTGTGTATTGTTCCAATTCAAATTAGGGAAATTTAATTCGTCCATGACTGTGCATCTCTAACCCGAATGGAAGTATGATATGGCGTTTTTGGTTTTTTTTGTCAATTGTGGCGCGTTCAATCTAACATGACTCATATTCTGACAGATTAAAAAGACTGGGACATTGTGGGAATGTGTTGTATTTATTTGAATCAGCAAGGGGCTGGATGATCTACATCATGGATCGTCTTCACCCTCTTCCAACACGCCAGCAGCTTCCTCAGCAGGGGAACACAGTCTGGAAACTACGTGGATCTGTCAGGTGACAGGGGACATCCTTATAAGAACAATAACGCTAGTTAATCATTACAGGCTCAACATGTCCGATACACAGTTTCTTATAGATATTATAGATCGGTAAATCAGATAGCTTTTCAGTTTCAAGTTCAAGTTTATTTGAAGTTTATTTATTTAATATTTTACAATATTGAATTTCCTTTCTGGGATAAAGTATTTTTCATTTCATTTGTATAGCACGCTTACAACGACTATGGTCGCACAAAGTGCTTCACAGAAATATAAAAATACCCAAATAGATATATGAAACACGCAAACACTGACGTAAGCACATACTGTAAACACGTAAACATACTTGCACATTCACCCCTATTGCGTGGTCATATGTGTATAAATACACAACTACACACCAGGCGCTGTGCCAGAATTCCCGTTTATGACGGGCCTGCTCAGATCAGGATGGGCCCAGTATTAACTTCCACCACTGCCGTATGACCTCACGGACCCATATACGCTGCATCTTTTTCTTTAGCTTCATGCTCATACAGTTCACAAAACTCTGGTCAAACTTAAAGTGACATTTACATTTAAGTCATGGCGCCAAAGGGAAAACAATTTCTACCACTGCTCCACAACCACCCGAACCTATATTGTTAAACTGTTAATGAGAATTTTACCATTGAATTACTTTAGACAAATCTACATTAAAGACACACAACGGAACTTTCAGCAGTTTTCTCAGTGACGCGCCCCCTATCGGCGGCTAAACTAGCATCCATCTTGTTCGTACCTGTACTGTAAGCTCACTCCAGCCAGTAAAAGACAGTCTTATCTTGACTCTTGTTCTGTCCCTTCCTCTGTTTCTTTTCCTCTCTTCCTCCGGTGATGTTTCCTTGCGTTTCTTTACCGAATTCGACATGATGCGCATTCAAAACACCCGCGATGTTGATACTTGGTTTACATCCGGTTGCTAGTGAGTGACGCAGTGCTGCAACCAATAGTTGGCTGCAACGTCACGGTCGCGTCCCGGATGGGAATCTTACATAGTGCTGTTTCTGAGCCCCGGGACGCCTTTGGGCACTGACAGCTCGAAAATGCGCATAATGAATGTTGGTGTGACATCAAAACGAGTCAGAAACACAGATTTTTAAGGTCTAAAAGTTACGTTGTGTGTCTTTAAAGTAATGCTGTTGAAATTCTGATTATCAATATTTTGTGCGTCATTACACTGATCATTGGGGAAGCGTAAATGTGGCGGGGTGTGTGGTTTGGCTGTGGAAGGTGGAGCAGCGTGCAGACGAGCGCGACTGCATCTCCCCTGCCTTTTACTGCAGTTACTGAGCTGCGCATCACATCCGATACTTCTGGACCATCCTCATGCTCATATGGGTCAGTTCTTCCTAATTCAGTCTAGATAACGTTTCCTTGTCTGATTGTTCAGTTTTTCTCAGAATGAAACAGCTCTTGCGTGTTTCCTACATTTATTTATTTATTAATTTATTTTGATCTGAAGTGGTGTCTGCAAGTATGACAGCAATCGCGTAATGTTGTTTCCCAAGCTTTATAAATTGACAGCCCACTAATTATGAGCAGGTACAGAAACAATACTTGATCATTTCATTTAGAGGTTATTCTGTATTTAAAAGAAAACAGTTGAACTGGAAGAATCCATTTACTGCCTTGTTAACACATTTGCTGTTTTTTGCAGCTTTGAGTACAAAATGCTGATCTATCGGCTGTCTCACAGAGAGGGCCCATAGCGCAAGTGGGTGGGCCCAGGCCCAGTAGGCCCACCCATAACGCCGTGGCTGCTACACACAAGGACACAAACTGGTGCAATCGAATCTCTCAAGGTAAAATTAAATAGAAGAAATGTCTAAACATTAAGTCTCAGGGCGCAGCCGACTTCTGAGCAGATGGAAAACATTTCTAGCTGACATCTACCGGAACATCACGTTGGCTTAGCAGTGATATAGCTAGCTAGTTGTTCCAGACATATGTTGCCTACTATTTTGGGGGAAACATAGTGTTTTGGTGCCACAGTTTACTCAGAAATAAAGTCTATCTGTAAAGGTTTATCCCCACATTCTCTGACTAATACAAGACTTACCCCATGAGGTGAATATGCTGCTAAATCCGCCGCTGTACGTCTCTCCCAAGAGTCCTGCAGGACAGTCCAACCTCTCCTGGCTGTCAGTCAGTCAGACTGAACTTCGTGTGTCCAATGAGGAGAAGGCAGGAGCAGTCCCCCCCTTTGTCCTGCCCCATGTGTAAAAACTCAGTTTCTCCCCGCATGCAGAAAATAACTTCAAGGGCAGAGCCACCTGCGTGAACGCAGCTGTCCTCAAGCGAGGACGCCTGACAGAAACTCGCGCGAGCAGGAATGGCCTCGTGTGCGTGGGATGGCCTCGCACCATTGAAGATCATACAAATGCGCGCAGCCACGTAAAACCTGCGAGTTCACTAAATAGTATAGCGCGTGCAGATACATCTGGAATGTGTGAGAGATATACACGCAAGGAGATGTTGTATTGCTCGCGCCACAATTGACACAAATAAAATGCCATCGTATGACTCAGTTTTACTTGTAAAGCATCGGCAAGAACAAGAGTTCTGCTCTCTAGTTTTATTTGTAACATTATTCTATTCATATGTGCATTTATTTAGTCTTGCGTTATGCCTGCCACACACAAGAGCTATCCGCTGAGCTAAAAGTCATTTGAGACCGTTTGCTCAGCAGATAGCTCGCTGTGAGCGCCTAATTTTCGGCGAGCTTTTTGCCTCATGAGGCATCAAACATTTTTTATATTTATTGCCTTGCAAGGTGAAAAACTCACCGTGTGCGTGCTACTTGAGCTACGCATTCGGGCTTGGCAACAATCCATAAATATACGGACAGAGAAATTTACAGTAAAAACCAATGTCATTTTACCCATGTCGGTATGTTCGGTACATCTGTCCCTTTATGAAAGTGGAATTGATGCACAGGACTTTTTTGATCTCTCAGACTTGCTGTAGTTTATGCAGCATGACACTCCTGCGCTGCAAATGAGTGTTTTTCTTCATCTTTTGCACATTTTCTGTAGCATATGTCCGTAAGTGATAAGTGACGTTTATTTGATTTCAGTGTTAAGTGGTAAACATTTGAAGGAATGTTGTGTTAAACATTTTGAAAACGGTAGCAATGCTGATTGTGTTAGCCTGTCTATGAGTTTTTCAATGTTAAGTTTGCAATTATGCTAATCGATAGTCATGTATGTGCAACTAATGGGGAAACCCATCACTGTTTTTTTCATGGACACCAAATAATTTTTGCTCATATATAAATAAGAATCTAATTAAGTTATGTTAATTAATTTACATACATATTAATCAATATTTGTTAATATGTACATTTGTATGTTTGTATTTCAGTTTCACAGCACTTTTTTTTACAAATGTCCAAAACATATCTGCTGCCTCTTGGGTGTTTATTGATGAACCTGTTAGCTTTCTGTCAAACTAGAAGTCACATTAAGTTCCAGTAAGGGCAAACATCAGTGTTTTTCACCTCTTCCAAGAAGGTTATGTTTTCGGTTGTGTTGGTTAGTTTGTCTGTCTGTCAGCAACATAACAGAAAACGTTTTGGATGGATTGGTCTGAGATTTTCACCAGCCCTTGGCCTCAGCCCAAGGCAGACCCAATAAATTTTGGTGGTGATCTGGATCACCTTCTGGATCCTGGAATTTTTTGAAGAATTCTTTATCATTGTGAGATCGGCCATGTTGGAAAGGCTGTTGATGAGGCGTGACTGCCCCCTTGTGGCAGAAGTGTGCAGCTGCGCTTCTGGGCACATGATCGTCAGGACGCAGAAATGAAACCTACTGTACATTCAGACCAAAAGCGAGAAAAGCGGCAAAGATGCCCGAGGCTGGGCGACAAACAGGACAGCTTCCATAGCGGCAAGATATTCCTGCCGCTTTGGTCGCTCTTCACGTGACTGATGTCAAAGTTAAATCGCACTGCTCATTTAAAGGAGCCACACAGCGGACTTCTGGACAGCATTGTTGCTGCTGCTCACCTCCCAGCTGCAGGACGGTTTCTGTGGTCATTAAATACAGGGGAAAAAAATCGCAGAGCATGAACATAAATTAAAATAATTTTCTATTTAGTCACAAGCAGATTGAGTTGTTTTCTGCAGTATTTAGCAGAAAACAACTAACAAGTGGCGTTATGATTTACCCACCACAGCATCATCAAACTTTTATAACTTTGAAATACACTAAAATATGGCTGAAACAAAAAATAAGTAATGACAATAAACTCAGAATAAAGCTTCAAACTTTGCAATAAAGAAAAGATGGAGTCAACTCTGCATGCACTGCTGTTTCTGTGATTGTTTAGACTACAGAAGAAAGGAAGAATCTCCGCACGTTTCGAGGAGAGCGTGCATCTGCCTCCTGGTCATTTTCTCACATTCATGCGGAGCAGGTGCGTTTTAACACATGTTGACACTGATTTCAGATATTTTAGTTCACATGTTTATCACAGAAATGCATAAAACACTGCGCAGGAACAAAGTCCTGTATGACACGAAACAAAAGACAAGCAGAGACACCGCATATGCTGCAGCCGAGACAAAGTGAGGAGAGCGCACGTGCATGTGTGTGTGTGTTCTAAAGAAAAATAGCCGGAGCAGGAGGCGGAAAACTTTTTTGGAAGAACGGGGAAAGGGGTGAGGCGGTCAGTAAATGACATTAAATTCAGTTCATAACTGTTATTATTTTATCATTAACATGGTCTCCATGACTATAAATACGCGCGTTTAACCCTTAAAATCATCTGGATTCATCATGGATGTGGATGACATCACTGTGATGCTGCTGTACACCTGAAGAAGACGGCGTCGCCAGGTTCCTCTCTCCGGGTTTGGGTGCAGGAGGTTTCCTCGGCACCGGCGGGTGCTGGAGCTGCAGCCGGACAGAGACGGTTCAAGCGGGACTTCAGGTTGAACGTCCAGGAGGTTTTTCCTTTTCTTTTCTTTTTAACTTTAGTCTCAGTAGTCAAAAAGAAGTACATGACCAAGGATGGGCCTGAACACAGGTTATCAGCCTCTCGCATCCATGACAGAACGATGTTGTTGTCGGAACCAAAGTCACATGCGTTGTTCTTTGGGGCTGCTCGATTGAAGGACATCTCTACTCTGATTTGCTGCCGCCTGTTGTCGCTGAACCGCGTCATAGCTAATTAGCATAAAGTTAACCGAAGTTCAACTTCTTATCTGGTGCCGCTTTGTCGCTCTGTACACGCGGCAGAGGGCGGCAGATGCTCTTGTCGCCCAGGACGCCTGCTCTCATTGAAAATGTATTAACTTCCGGCGTCCTTGCCGCACGAAGCACGAAGAGAGAAGACTGTTGGACAGACTTCTAGCTAGTTGAATATTGTGAACTGTGTGCATCTGTGAAGAACTGTAACTAGTTGTATTTCTGCCTGAACAGGATGTTTATTTAGCCTTTAATGTTTCATTAGCTGATTTGCTTATTCTGAAGTGTTCCTCCATTCACCATGTGCCTTTTTGTGCTATTAAGCTAGCTGACTTGTTACATGCCAGCTACTGTAACTGTTAGTGTTGAACACATGTGCATGTTTCATCCTAACTGTAAGGGATTTATTAGTAATAATTAATATCTTGAATGTGTTTATTTGCCAAACCAATGTTCGTCATGGCTTTGTATTTCTGTGTATAGACCACATTCACTTCCATCCAGTCATTCACCTTAACTAGCCTGGTATTTCTCACCTGTAAGCCTGTTTTTTGTTGCATTACTGTGCTGTTGTGATTAAGAGTGACCAGTAAAGACAGTTACCTGTACAAGCGAGTTCTGTGTGTTATGACTGACACCCCATGGTGAACATTAAACCTCCTTACCAACGCCTAAACAGTCTTACATGAACATCACCCTAATAGGCCAAACTTTAAAATTTTTTCCATATAACTCCATACAAATGGCCCGAGTGTTTGGTAAAAAAGGATCTCAATGAGTTCTATAATGATTCGAAAGTTGATCTGGATCCAGAGAAAATTCTGAATACGCACAAAAATAAGGGAGTCAAGCTACTTGGAGGAAGCCTGCACTCTCCTTGAGCTTTTTTTAGTTTTCAATTGAAACAGGTTGAATAGAGGCAGATGTGCAGGGTGAAGAGGTTAAAACCAAGTTTCAAATTAGAAACTGACACAGAAATCCTGGTTGGTGTCCTCAGACATCACTTAGACCCCTCAGTTCTTGGAGTATGGGCTTTTATTATTAAATGAGGTATTGCTACATCATCAGGAACAGGCGTGGTTTTTGTCTGAACCCAAGCTGCTATTTCCTCCTCCACAAACATCATCACAACATGAAATATAATCTTTTTAGTGTTGAGCTGATTCCATGAAACTGATGTTTAACTGTACAGTGGGCACGGAAAGTATTCAGACCCCTTTAACCTTTTTTACACCTTGTTTCATTGCAGCCATTTGCCAAAATCAAAAAGTTAATTTTATTTCTCATTAATGTCACTCAGCACCCCAGGTTGGATGGTGAACGGAAGGGACAGCCATTTTCAGGTCTCTCCAGAGATGCTCCGTTGGGTTTAGTCAGAGCTCTGGCTGGGCCAGTCAGAATGGTCCCAGAGTTGTTCTGAAGCCACTCCTTTGTTATTTCAGCTGTGTGCTGAGGGTCATTGTCTTGTTGGAAGGTGAACCTTCGGCCCAGTCTGAGGTCCTGAGAACTCTGGAAGAGGTTTTCTTCCAGGATCTCTCTGTACTTGGCTGCATTCATCTTTCCTTCAATTGCAACCAGTCGTCCTGTTCCTGCAGCTGAAAAACACCCCCATAGCATGATGCTGCCACCACCATGTTTCACTGTTGGGATGGTATTGGGCAGGTGATGAGCAATGCCTGGTTTTCTCCACACATATCGCTTAGAATCAACTCCAAAAAGTTCAATCTTGGTCTCATCAGACCAGGGAATCTCATTTCTCACAGTCTGGGAGTCCTTCATGTGTTTTTTTTTTTGGCAAACTGTATGCAGGCTTTCATATGTCTGCACTGAGGAAAAGCTTTCCATCGGGCCACTCTGCCATAAAGCCCCAACTGGTGGAGGCTGCAGTGATAGTTGACTTTGTGGAACTTTCTCCATCTCCCTACTGCATCTCTGGAGCTCAGCCACAGTGATCTTTGGGTTCTTCTTCATCTCTCTCACAAAGGCTCTTCGTTCATGATTGCCCAGTTTGGCTGAACGGCCGGGTCTTGGAAGGTCATCTAGGTCGTCCCAAACTTCTTCCATTTAAGGACTAAGGAGGCCACCGTGCTCTTAGGAACCTTTAGTGCTGCAGAAATTCTTTTGTATCCTTGTCCAGATCTGTGTCTCCCCACAATTCTGTCTCTGAGTTCCTTGCACAGTTCCTTCCACCTCATGATCTTCATTTGCTCTGACATGCACTGTGAGCTGTAAGGTCTTATATTATATAGACAGGTGTGTGCCTTTCCTAATTAAGTCCAATCAGTTAAATAAACACAGCTGGACTCCAATGAAGGAGTAGAACCATCCCAAGGGGGATCAGAAGAAATGGACAGCATGTGAGTTAAATATGAGTGTCACTGCAAAGGGTCTGAATACTTTTGACCATGTGATATTTCAGTTTTTCTTTTTAAATAAATTTGCGAAAATTTCTGCATTTCTTTTTTTTCTATCAGGATGGGGTGCTGAGTGTACATTAAAGGCAGGATGGATGATGTTTTCCAGGAGCATTTTTTTTAGAAATTGCTTAAAATCTCCTTCACACCCCAGTTGCAGACAATTATTTGAATGCTCTGACACAAAAATAAAAAAATGTAGTCACCTGTGAATGGCTCTTGCTTATTGATTGAACGATATGTTTATTAAAATCCTAACCCGTTTGTCTCTCCATATCATATATATAAAATATATATATATATATATTAAACAACAAGGAGCCGTGCATTATAGAGTTTTGAGCCACGCTGACCAGAGGTTTGTTTCCACGCTTCACAATCCTGACCTCACAAGATGGGAATCAGCCAGCGGGGACAGTTTGGATCCACCGAGAGAAATCTGAATAGATTTATGTGACTTATCTGAAGCTTGGGATGCGACCTGAACCCTGGTTATGACCCATCAGCTGTAGAAAAAGCTTCTAAATCAAGAAAGCCTTCATAAAAGGCAGCTTATAAATTAATGGCATCACATGAGAAGCAAAATGAGAAGTTTTGGATCAGCAGATTATATTTGTGATGTCCTCTCCTTTTCATGAACAGCTACGGTTGTACTGACAGGAAAAATGTAACATCCATAAGTATCATTTACCCACCGCTCTTATTGCTCTCTGTAGTTGGTACTCTCCTAAGTCTGAGGATTCAGAGGGAAGGATGAGTACATGAATCACTTAGATATGTTGTCAGCCTTGTGTTATGTTCCTGATGATGATGATGAATAGCTCGTCTCATCAAGGCGAATAAGCACTCAAGTTTTGACATTTTTATACATTTATTGATTATGTGAGCTTTCCCTGCAGCAAAGATGACAAAGTGGATGAGGCAGACATAGCAGACTGCCTCTGAAGGTTTGTGGGGTTAATACGCCATCTAGTGGTTCTGAACCATAATAAGCAGTTTTATCAGCCCCCTCTCTGTAGAACCGGCTCCCAGTTTGGCTGACACCCTCCTTACTTAGTCAGGTTTCAAACTTTACTTTTCAATAAATCCTGCCATGGCTGCTCGGAGACATCCCAAATTAAAGACACTTCATGTCTTTAATTTACGTTTCTCTCAGCAGGTATCCCTGCTTAGAGTTATGGTGCCCGCTGACCCCTTTTTCCTGTCCGCTCCACCCCAACCAGTCCAGGCAAATGGTCTTTCTTCCTGGTTCTGGTACTGCAGGAGATTTTTCTTCCTGGTAAAAGGTAGTTTTTCTGCTCCACTTGTGCAGCTCAGGATAGAAGACTGAATCAAAGAGAATCAATCAATCTTTATTTATGAAGCGCTTTTCAAAGAAACCAAAATATTTCAGCGTATATATTGCATCAAATCTTCATCATTCTTCAAATCTTCACTTCCTCCATCTGCACTTAGCCTCAGGTATAACAATTTATCAATTTTGAGCTGGGGGGATGGGGGGGGGGGGTGTTATATATATATATATATATATAAACACATATATAAAATACATATAAAATTGATAAATATATCAATTTATAACATTGATAAATTGATATACCTGAGGCTAAGTACAGATGGAGGAAGTGAAGATTTGAAGAATGATGAAGATTTGATGCAATCTTGTGGTTTCCTTAGCATGGAAATTATTTTTGAGTGAACTCAAACTAAACTGGACAGATGCAGGTTATAATGGATTTGATTGGACCGGAGATGCAGGAATGCTTTTGTGGATAAAACTGGCTTATAAAACAAGTTGTGGTACTGAATTTACTATTGCATACTTAAATGAATACACCTATGCGTTTTAGGGCTGCAACTGTACACAAAAATCACGGTTCGGTTTTTTCTTCGGTACGGCAATGTGAAAAAAATACAAATATGTCTTATTAACAAGTTCACTAAAATTTAACATCAAAGCTGTTTGTTTTGGCATATTGTTTGGATGAGAAAAAAAATGATTATAAATAAAGAAAATGGTTGGTTTTTTTTTAACACTTTTCAATGAAAAAGTGAAAACATGCTTTCACATCTAAAGTGACACCATCTGAGTTTTAAGAGCAGCATTTAACAGAAATGGCTCCACTTTCACTTCACTCATCCTGCCCCGTCTGTTTTAGCTTCCTGTTTTTAAGGTTTTATCTGCCTGTACAGTGTCCTTGGGTGTTTTGAAAAGACTCCTTCAAATAAAATGTATTATTATTATTATTGTTCTCACCATAAAACTAAACATCACAGCAGTTTACTCTGTCGGTCAGATTGCCTGAACAAAAAAATAAACGAGTAAATAAATATACTTCTGTTTTTACACTAAATTTGTCCGTTTTCTAGTCGTACCAGTAACATTCAATCTGAGAGGGACCCAACTGCAGTCACGATACGACGCCATATATCCAATCAACGCCGGAAGTCCCAGGGGGAAGTTTGCATTTCGCGGCTTTGATCCAATGAGCACTTTATCTTTATCCGACACTGAGAACTATTTTGAAAAGCTTATTTTCTGCCTATACTGTATGTTGTGTTGACATCTATACTGTATTCCTAGTGGCGTCTTATGTTTGGTATTTACGTGTTTTTATTATTTTTATTGTCCTTAATACTGGACATTTGAAGTTTTTAAAGAAACAAAATTTCAATCTTCCATGTAACGTGTCGGTACATAGTTTGAAAAAGTTGACTTGAATTGCACTGTATGATGATGTCTGGGTGTGAACTGGTGGAACATGCACTGAACTGACGAGGTCTTTCCAGGGAAAGGTATGTAACTTTAAACACATCTTACTAACAAAGTTCTGTACTTCTACATGTTAATTCAAATATTTCATTCATTCATTTAGTCATTATGTATCTGCTGCACAGAGAACACAGAAGAAACCCAGCCTGAAAACAGCATTTATTTCACTGTACATGTGCTTTACAGTATAAAGATGTTTTCAAAATGAACCTTTTTAGATTCAGTGAAAAATACAAAAGTACAATTCATCAATCGTAGCACCAAAATCCTCGGATAAAAAGACTGGCCACTGAAACAGAGCAACAGTGAGCCAAATGTGGCCCAAGCTGAACCCGATTTATCACACACGTTTCAGAGGAATGAATAAGCAAATGTATCCATGTAGCTAGGGATGTAACGATTACAGTAAAATGATGAAACACAGTAAAATTCCCAACGGTAAGTATTAATGTTTAAATTTTATTCGTTGAAACTGTTTGATTACTGCATGGTGAAAAAGCAACAGCAGTCCCTCAGACAGATCGTGCACGCGCAGTTTGCAATGTAAAGTCATACGATGAAGGCGCTGCACAGGAAGTGCCGTAGACGTCATTTCCACCTCTAAAAGGACAAAATCGGAGGTCTGGACCCATTCTGGATTTTTGTTAGAAGATAGTCCCTCAGTCTGCAGAAAAAAACTGGTGCGGGGGGAGGTGGTGGTGGGGGGGTATGCATGTCGGATGTTTACAGAGGGTGAGTCACCACAGCTTTATTGCCAGCGCCACGCCTTCAAAATGCTGAGAATGAGAACACGTCCCTGCGGGGCCGAAGCTGGTCAGGTGTGACGACGGTGGCAGAAATATCAGAGAAAGCTTCAACATCCACTGTCGTACAAACTACAAGGCCGCGGGTGCTGCTACGATGACTAAAGCAAGACATGGGGCGAGTGCAGATAAGGCCTCACCTCACATGATGTGACATGCATGTTGGCTTGCTCCCGCTGCTGACTATTCGGTTGTAAAAGCAGAAAATTTCAGCGCAAAAGCTTTAAATAAGCCAGAATTGTCAACCGGAGCACCACGACACGGTCGATCACAACGCCATTATTGTTGTTGTGATCAGCACCGTGTTCGTCACACTGATGTCATATCCTCTGGTTGTGTGGCTTCACTGACACAGACGGTCGAGGTTTCAAATCTCTCCACCTTGGCACCTGGTTTCACACATGATCGGTTTCATGGAGCCTAATCTCTGGTTTTGTGGGGATGAAAAGACGGATTTCCAATCTGCAGTACAACCTCAAAGGTTTTACTGCAGTTCGATACCGTGGTGACGGCCCCTTAAATTGTTTCACAAGGACAAAGTCAACATCTTAACTGAAGCTGCACTGCGCAGCACTAGTTCGATACTCTGCTGTCAGACGTCTGCTGTGCGCATGAACACTGATGCAGTGTGGTGATGGGGAGAGAGGCGGGGCCTAATTAAACTTCATTAGTTAAAGTCTACGGGCAGGTAAACTTAAATAGCATCTGCCAAGCTTATCACATGTGGAGCCCAGAGAGACGAAAGGTACAGTCGTCCTCAAAATTATTCATACCCTCCAATTAAAGAAGGAAATCAGCTGACAGTGAAATAAAATGAAATTGACAAAAGTAATATATAAAAATTCTATGAAAATCATGACACTGATTTTGAATTGTGGTTGATGGGGCTCCGAAGCTGAAATTTTGTTGAACACCACTTCGAGGCAATCATGTGTTTTGGTCCACTGTTCAGGGGAAAGGTGCTCTTATGCGTCTGGGACAGTTTTTTTTTTTTTTTTTTTATCATTTCAACCACAATTGAAAATTTAATTCCCGAAATTATATTTTTGTGAATTTTCATTTAATATTTCATATTTAATATTATAGTTTCTTTATTTTTTTGTTATTTGAATGACTATTGTGAATTTAGCCTTTTCTTTAACTGGAGGGTGTGAGGACTTCTGTAGGTGCTGACAAGTTGCTCCAGATTTTACAAGCTGAATAGACTTCCCAATAAAGATCCTGATCAAGGTTCGAATTCCTCTCGGACCTTCAGGGGAGCTTTTCTTTCCGGTGTGTCAAGTGTGAACAAGTCAGTTTGCACAGTCAAAAATATGGTTACTGCCAAATCATTCTGCTACCATCAACTGATACAATCAGAGAAATATCACATAAACGTTAGGGCTGGGTATTGATAACCTCCTGATCCAATTGATTTTGATTCTTTAGGTTGCGATTCAATATCAATTCGATTCAATATTGGTTTAAATGCTTTAAATACGTAAGTAAGAAGTATTGTGGGGTAATAAAACATTGAAAATAAAACATATTTGCCATTTTGGTTATGCATGATCGAACGTGGCCTTCGTCCATACAATGTATATAACATGCACAGCCCCCCCCACCGGCCAGGAGGTCAATCGATTCAAGAGGATTTATCGATTCGATATTGAATTGCACAGAGACGTATTGCAATGCATTGATCAATCAAGATTTTTACCCGCCCCTAATAAACATAATTTATCACTGTTACATGTTATTATTTTAATGTTTCTGCCAACAAAAAGTTCACTGTGCCAGTTTTTTTCTGTTTTTCTAAATAAAACTCGTGAAATGATTTCAGTGTGTATAAGTACCTTCTGAACATTAGAAGCACATTTCAACAATATTGCTATAATGATAATAATAACCGTGATCATTAACCTTGATAAAAAAAATTCATACCGTTACACCCCTACGTGTGGCATTCCCCTTTTCTGCAGGGATTTGGGAATGTCGACATCTTTAAGTTCAACGGTGCAGTGAAGTGTAGGAATAAAGTGTCGACGTGCCGTACAACTTCCCTCATGTTATTCAGCGATCATGGAATTACACGAAAACTGGTTCCAGACAACTTGTATCACAGACTGTACGGGGTTCATGTTTTTAGGAATGTGAATTTTTACATCATACGTGGAACTCAGACACGATGAGGAACGCCCTCTTAAAAAAAAAAGAGAGGAAAATGAGTTCCGATGTAGCGAAGTCCAATCATCTGACGGCTGAGCGTCCTCGGATCACGCAGGACGTCTGTAACAGGCTTCCTTGTAGGAAACGGCATTGACAACACTGAACATGTCTCTCCTGACAAAAGTTAGGAAGTTTTTCAGCGGGCAGAGCGGCCGGCTGACTTGGCGGTTGTGGGAACGGCAGAAGGTGGTGAGAAAGGTCACATCTTCGCCGTTGTACAGCACCCTGATGAACACTTCTCCGTCTTTCAGCTTTGATTTCTCACCTTTTCCAGCCCTCTTCTTTACCTGCTTCTCCATCACTGGAGGACTCTTCCACAATTCAAAGACTAGTCTCGCTGCGAAACGTGGAAACCTGGCGTCCTCCAGCCCGAGGGCACTTAGCAGCGGGGCCATGGTGACGTCGTGGGCTGAAGACAGGGTGAAGACCTCCTCGCCACCTGCGCGAGGCTGCCGGCCGGCCTCGCTGCTCTTGGCGACCCGCTCCATTTTGGCAACGGTTCGGTTCAAGTAGGGGTACATGGCCAGGATGGCGTATTTACGGTACAGCCCCACTCTTCTCCGATCCACCTCATCGTCCAGCTGCTGCTGGCGAATAACACCTAGCTGCGCCATGGTCAGACATCCACCAGCACCACCGTCTCCGGTGGGAGCGCAGGGGAAAGGGAGGCCGTGGCACAGGTGGCACAGCAGCGAGTCTATGGGGTTTGCCGCTCGGAGCTGGCGGGTCAGAAGGCCCAAAGTTCGCGCCATGTCAGCGTACGTCCGGTCCAGGTTAGTGTCGGCCACTCTGAGCCGATACTGCCTCTTCTGCTCCTCCTCCAAGTATCGGTTCCTGGCGGGGCAGTCGCACGCCGAGCCGCAGAACAGCGTGCTCCACTGGTGACGCACCGTTAGCTTGGTCCACTCGAAGTCTGGGAGGAAGCCGTACAGAAACGCCAGCCCGCTCTGGAGAGTGCGACTCTTACTCGTAGTCTCCACCCAAATCTGCCGAGGCGACCAATCAGAGGGGAGAAGACTGTGCCGTTTGTAAGCATGATGGAGGATCTGCCCGTTACGAAGGTGTTGCACCACACCTGCAAGAGAACAGAGGCAGGACGTTTACAGCAATCAGATGCTGGAAAAACACCGCTGCTTTATTATCATTACTAATATTCCCTCTTCCCTATCAATATTATCACTATTTCTTATATTTGTATTTACTTTTTAGATGTTAGGGCTACGTGCAAGGCTACACGCACTTTATATTCTTAAAAAAGGTACTTCCAGTATCATATAATTAGCATTGTTGGTATTTGATTAATGTAATATGTACTGAGTATTGTGCATTTAAGTAGCATGTGATATTGACAATCGGACAGCCTGCAATATAACTGCACATCTAACACTTTATTCAAATTAAAATAACTTTTTGTCCCCACGGTGAAATTCAAAGGGGCAAAAAAGTAGCTTGGAAAAAAAACACATAAAGCAAGTTGCAGACATACAAATAAGTCACACTCCCCACGTGAAAGAAAACACATAAAAGTTGTACATTTAAAACACATTAAAATTAAGAGGTTAGAACATAAGTAAAACAAGTTAAAAGTAAAACAGTTAAACACTGTAATCAGCCCTTTGGAATCTCTTTGTAGCTTGTAACACTAATGAAATGCGTATGGTCCCCTGACCCTTGGCCTGTGTGTTTAATGATCCAATATACAGTGGGTATAAAAAGTATTCAGACCCCTTTTAAACTTTTTGCTCTTTGTTTCATTGCAGCCATTTACTAAAATTAAAAAAAGTTCATTTTATTTCTCATTAGTGTACACTCAGCACCCCAACTTGACAGAAAAAAACAGAAATGCAGAAATTTTTGCAAATTTATTAGAAAAGAAAAACTGAAATACTAATGGTCATAAGTATTCAGACCCTTTGCAGTGACACTCATATTTAACTCATATTCTGTCCATTTCTTCTGATCCTCCTTGAGATGGTTCTACTCCTTCATTGGAGTCCAGCTGTGTTTATTTAACTGATTGGACTTGATTAGGAAAGACACACACCTGTCTATATAAGACCTTACTGCTCACAGTGCATGTCAGAGCAAATGAAGATCATGAGGTGGAAGGAACTGTCCAAGGAGCTCAGAGACAGAATTGTGGTGAGACATAGATCTGGCCAAGGACACAATAGAATTTCTGCAGCACTAAAGGTTCCTAAGAGCACCGTGGCCTCCATAGTCCTTAAATGGAAGAAGTTTGGGACGACCAGAGCTCTTCCTAGACCCGGCCATCCAGCCAAACTGAGCAATCGTGGGAGAAGAGCCTGAGTGAGAGAGTAAAGAAGAACCCAAAGATCACTGTGACTGAGCTCCAGAGATGCAGTAGTGAGATGGAGAAAGTTCAACAAAGTCATCTATCACTGCAGCCTCCACCAGTCGGGGCTTTATGGCAGAGTGGCCTGATGAAGGCTTCTCCTCAGTGCTGACATATTAAAGCCCGCGTAGTTTTCCAAAAAACACATGAAGGACTCCCAGACTGTGAGAAATAAGATTCTCTGGTCTGATAAGACCAAGATTGAACTTTTTGAGTTAATTCTAAGCGATATGTGTGGAGAAAACCAGGCACTGCTTATCACCTGCCCAATACCATCCCAACAGTGAAACATGGTGGTGGCAGCATCATGCTATGGGGGTGTTTTTCAGCTGGAGGAACAGGACGACTGGTTGCAATTGAAGGAAAGATGAATGCGGCCAAGTACAGAGATCCTGGAAGAAAACCTCTCCCAGCACGCTCAGGACCTCAGACTGGACCGAAGGTTCACTTTCCAACAAGACAATGACCCTCAGCACACAGCTGAAATAACAAAGGAGTGGCTTCAGAACAACTCTGGGACCATTCTTGACTGGCCCAGCCAGAGCTCTGACTTAAACCCAACGGAGCACTTCTGGAAAGACCTGAAAATGGCTGAACACCACCGTTCAATTCAACCTGACAGAACTGGAGATGATCTGTTAGGAAGAATGGCAGAAGATCCCAAATCCAATTCCCAAACTTGTTGCATCGTTCCCAAGACGACTCATGGCTGTACTGGCTCAAAAAGGTGGTTCTTCTCAGTACCGAAAAAAGGGTCTGAATACTTATGACCCTGTGATATTTCAGTTTTTCTTTTCTAATAAATTTGCAAAAGTTTTCACATTTCTTTTTTTTTTCTGTCAAGATGGGGTGCTGAGTGACATTAATGAGAAATAAAATGAACTTTTTGATTTTGGCAAATGGCTGCACTGAAACAAAGTGTGAAAAGTTTAAAGGGGTCTGAATACTTTCCGTACCCACTGTACTTTCCATTGATCTTGCTTTTCTTTTTTTCTTTTCTGTCCTACTGTGTTTTCAAGGACACATTTTCTCTCCCTTTATTTACTTCTGCTCGTACTGGCCATGAAGGCTGTTTTACTTGTTGTTACTGTTTTATTTTGCTTTTTCTTTTGGTAATAAATGTTATTACAGCATTCTTTTCAACATACAAAGACATTGACATTCAATTAAACAGGAGATTAGGGACAAAACAATTATCGCCAGGGGTTTTTCATAAACCAGGATAACAAATACTGACAAGCATAAAGGAAAAAAAAACCTCAGAGATACAGATTTTATAGCTTTGCTATTTTTAGAGGAAGATCGAGTGGAGATATAGTCTTACTGGCTGGAGTGAGCTCACAATACAGGTACGATACAAGATGGTTGCTAGTTTAGCCGTCACTGAGAAAACTGCTAATAGTTCCGCTGTGGGCCTTCAACATGTACCGTCCCCATTTTAAATAAACTCAAACAATTCTGAAAACATTCCCAAGCGTCTTGGCTCAGTACCTGTCTGTGTAAGTTCTCCCATCTCACAGGAGCTGTGGTTGGGCAGACGGGGAACCGAAGCCAGCGGGGACTCCCAGTGGCCGCGACTCGCTTGGTCCATGTGACTGATGAAGGACTTCAGCAGTGGGTGGGACGGTTCCCTGAGCGGAGGAGAATAGGACAGAATACAAAGGTGTGATGAACAGAATCATGAATGCTTTGAAAAGCCAATTTTTCCATTTTCAGGCTATAAAAGCTGCATGAAAGCAGTGAAGGGACCAAAGAGTGGAAGCGACAGAGTATACTGCATCACTGCATGTCACCTCCTGCAGATTCTAGTAAAAACCACATGAAGTTTGAACACCAAAGTAAAAACAGAAACCCCAAATCTGCAGAAACACTGTGCTCTATTGTTAACTTGCAATGATGGAGCAGTTTTCAGTCCAGGCTAATCCATGAGCCAGGTTTTCTTTCTCTTTTCCTGTTGCTCAGTGGTGGATTTGGGGAATTTTATCACCAGTGAGCATGATGAACATGATGATGTCCAGGTGGTTTGTTTCCCTTGAATAAAGCAAGAAAAACCAGATAGAATAGCACTTAACAGATAAACCTACCTGGGGGCTGAGGTGCGTTTGATTGATTTTTCTCCTCGGGGTGTCTTTATAAGACAGAATGTGGTAAAAACACAACCCTGTTTTTTTACCTCAGTGGTTTGAGCGCTCGATTGCAAAAAAAAAAAAAGTCTGCCATTTTCCAGTCGCGCAACTGTGTGTTTTTCTGGTTTGTTCCAAACCTGCAGGCAGAGCACTTTTTGCCCATCACGGGGGAGTTCCCTAAAAAGAGCCGTTCGAGAGTTCAAAGAGCCGGCTTTTCTTTGGGAGCCGAGTCAAAAGAGCCAGATCTGTGAAAAAAGCTGAACTTCCCTTCACTAGTAGAACAGAGGTGCATGTTCTGCTGCAGCTGGGAGCAGAGACGCTGCTGCACGAGCCTCTGTGTTTCTGAAGGAGGGAGGGGCCTCGGGGGCACCTGCTATTAAAGTAAACAATACATACTTTCACGTCAGTCTCCAAAAGTCTCCAATACCAATGGAAGACTAGCTTTAGAAAAGAAAATAAATGACCTGAAAACTCACTAAATATAGCAACAAAGTCGCTCAGCTGGCAAAAGACTGTTGCTGCTCTAATTATTGTCTTGTTTCTGGCAGACTAGATGTTGTAAAGGTGCATTACTGCCCCCACAGGTGACTCACAAGACAATTTGTCACTTAAATGAGAAATATCGCCACAGTTTAATCTTGTACGATCTCGTCACACCTCCACCACATAGTGGAACTTTCCATGCCACTCTTCCTTAAAAGCTCTATGCACACAAAGATCAAGTTCCAACTCTTTTCCACTAAAATGGAACCAGTTCTGATTCAAGGTTGGTCCAAGAGTCAGTTCTTAGTTCAGGGTTCCAGACTATTTTTTTTTCACCAGGAGCGCAGTGGCCCCTAACTGAAAGGGGAAGTTTAGGATTTTTGACATAGGGCCTCATTTTCAAGTGAGCCAGGATACTACTGGTCAGTAAAGACAGTTTCAAAATATTTCATCCCGTTATTCTAGTTCCAGGAAGTCGCCGATACTAATGCTAACGTGAGTCAATAGGAATCTGCTAGTCTGTCATTAAAAACAATCTTAACTACTCCACAGACAACCCAAGGCAAATCAGTTATAACTTAAGATTATCTGTGTAAATGACATGTTGACAGAATAATATTACAAATGAAACTAACCTACATTTTGTTGCATTTTGATTGTTGCTGCTGAGACACTACAAAGTTTTACTTCCTGTATTTGGCAGCGGAGTGAAGTCATCTGCTGCTACGTGCATGAAGGAATTTGATTACAGAAATATACAGTCAAAACTATGGCCAGGCCTGAAAGGGATGAGGATATGTCAGATTTTGTTCATCAAATTAACCGTCACCATGTCTCTACGAACCCAAATACACTGACAAAGGTAGTAAGCTGGTAACAAACTAGTTCCTCAATATGTAATGCAAAATTAGTCTTACAAAGCTAGTTTTACTTGTTTAACACATGAGTTTACTAGGTTAACACAACATTTACACAGATAGGCTTGCTGATTTGCCTCAGATGTTCTGTGGAAGTGGATAAGATTGGTTTTAATAGCAGGCTAGCAGATTCCTACTGACTCAAACTAGCATTAGCATCTGCAACCTCCTGGAACTAAAATAACGGGATGAATGTTGAAATTGTCTTCAGTGATGAGTAAGACCCTGGTTTACTTGTAAATGAGGCCCTCTGTCAAAAATCCTGAACTTCCCCTTTAAATTTTTAGGAGTAAGCAGAAACTTTAGGGGCTCACATTGACTTGCATAGCAAATATTCACATTTGCTCTCATTTTCACTGTATTACTGAGTACTTGAACAATAAATGCAGAAACTACAATGTTCACATATCACTTAACATTAATGTTTCAAATGGCTCTGTGTTTACTCAATGTGTGATGTTTTAGTTGTGTGGTGCCGGTTTTATCAGCAAATTTTGTGCTCCTGGCATGTTGTGGGCAGTGGTGCAACAGAACAATGACCTCACAGTTTAGATCAGTTTATGGTTTTTGGTTCGTGGATTGAATCAGTTTTTAGAACAGCAAAAGAGAAAAAGGGCAAGACAAATTTACCTCTCTACCTACCTATTTATTTATTGATTGATTTATTTAATTAAGTATTTTTCCTCTTAACATCATTCAACTTAAGACTCATTCCACTCAACTGTAAGAACAAATAAATAAACTAAAGATAAATTATGATAATGATAATCCTGTCTTTCATTATTGGATAACCTGATTAATCCAGGTGTGTTTGGCCAGTTACTGAGGTCAGACACACCTGGATTAATCAGTTTGTCCAATAATAAAAGACAGGAAGCAAAGGTGCTGTCTGAAGTTCAGGAAGTCGTGGAACCGTGCATATAGCCCATGGGACTAGGAACAGATGACAAAATTAAAAGTTCACTCAATGGTAAAGAGGGCTGGATAAACGCCCAGTGGTCCACGATTAAATACACCGACTGAGAGCATGTGACCAACTGACTTCTAACCTGGTATCACTGGCAATGACGTGATGTTCACATAGTTCAGAATTGCAAATTTGCAGGGGGATTTTATTTAGAAAAATACCTGCTTCCATGTCTGGTTTTCTATCTTTTTGCCGAGAGCTTGACGCTTTCTGGAAGTGTGTTCTGCTAAATTGAATATTACATTTTAGAATAAAAAATCTGTGGGGGGTGCAGCAGATTGCACACACAAACACACACATAGTTTCTATAGTGATCAGTGAGTGTTTCAGGAAAAGCTCTTTCATGACCTGGGTGATACCTGTACAGATGTACCTCACTGAATAGCAACTAGGATATGCCCGGCCCTCCTCACAAACTCAGAATTGGATTAAAGAGGTGTAGAAAACGGATGGATGGATGGATTCTGGGAGACTGAGTGGAGACGGTGGTGTGAACAAAAAGCCTACATAAGCTCATTGTTGCCAAGCAAAGATTACAGCCCAATTACATTAAAAGGAGATTATTATCAGGAGATGGGACAGAGAAAGGTCAGTGTGGAAGGAGAGGATGGAGAGATGAACAAACGGCAGGATTATGATTTGGGGATTAACAGAAAAGGATTTCTCAGTCTTTTTTATCTGGATGTCACGATACAGTAGAGAGATGCTCTGGTTACAACAAAGACTGGAAATGCGACTTTGTTCTTGACTGAAGACCAAACACCTCATTAATATTCATGACTAAGTACATTCAGACTTTGTGAAGGCAGAAAATCACAGCAACCATTTTTACAGCTACAGCTGAGCTGATTTCAGGGTTTCTGAGCTGAGAAATGTTCGTATATTCTAGTCTTATGTAACATCGCATGACAGTAAAACCAAAAGAAGCAGAAAAGGAAGATGATGCAGCAGAAGCAGGAGCATAAGCAGAAGAAAAAGAGAAGAGGACCGCAGAAATAAAGTAGAAGAAGGAGAAAAAAAATGCAGCAAAACAAGATGAAGCAAAGGCACAAGAAGAAGAGGAGGAAAACGGAAGAAGACGAAGTAGTAGTGGAAAAGGTAGATGAGATGGAGAAGTAAAAGTAAAGTAGTAGAAGGAACCAGCAGAAGAAGAAAGCATATTTAATTTCTACATATGCAAACTGAGTGATGCCCGACCGTAGAGCTGCTCGTTTCTGTCCCTCACACAAACAAACCAAACGTCCCGCCTCCATCATCAGAGGCTTCTCTCTGACCTCCATCCAGTGCAGATCAAGGACATTTAAAAATGAATACCGGACACAAAACACTGATCTGTGCCACTGACAGTGTGTTCTATCCAGATGTGCAAAGCTGACGTGGCTGCAGTGAAAGCTTTGAGGAGAATTAAAGTCACTGGTTAAACCTGAGCTCATGTACATGGCCTATAAAAGGGGATTCACCGCTGGGAATTTAAAGACCATATGGACTTTTCATCTTAAGGATTTGATCTGCAACTCCACCCCCCTTGTATTCACATACAGGGTTTGTATTAACAGAAGTTAATTCAGAAAAAAAAAACGGCTTTTTATGATCAGGAACTCATGAACAAGCAGCGAAGTGAGCAGAGACTCAAATGATAGAAGAGTATCTAATTGGAGTGTGTGGGTTTTATCCACCAACATCCTCTGCAGCTGCTGCTTCACAGAGCTGCTCAAATCAGAGCAGACAGAAGCATCATAACTCTGCCTCCACAGATATGATGAGAGTTTCTGCATGCATCCATCTGATGCTGCAGATCATTCTTATCCAGTGTTGCTGAAACGTGCAGTCACAGCAGGAGAGCAAGCAAAAAGTGTTTGTAGTGAATTCAAGTCTTTAACTAGAAAAGCACTCGAAGAGTGCAGACCTCCACCAAGCAGCTCATGTCCCCTCATATTGTGATTCACACCTTAACTTAGTTCACAGTTCATAATGTACCTGGTACATTATAGAACTCATTGAGATCCTTTCTTGTAATATTTTACCAAACACTCGGGCCATTTGTATGGCAAAAATTCCAAAATTTTGCCTCTCACACAATGATAAAGAATCCTTCAAAAAATTCCTGGAGCCAGAAGGTGACCCAGATCACCACCAAAATTTTATGGGTTTGTCCTTGGGGTAAGGCACATGGCTGGTGAAAACTTTAGGTCAATCCGTCCAGAACTTTTTCTGTAAAGTTGCTGACAGACAGACAAACCAACGCTACCAAAAACATTACTTTCTTGGTGGAGGTAAAAACCAGCGGGGGTTCACAAACTGCCATTCAAGAACTCAATATGATGTAAATGCTCAATGAGTTTGCCATCAACAAACACAGCAAACCAGTTTGGGGCTGAGGTTGCTGCTCACGTCCCTCCCTCCATCACACTCACATCCCACACCATATTAAAATCCTCATCACAGCTGAGTTTCCATCTCTCTCTGAAGGAGCTTGTTTGGTTAATCCAGCACAGCGAAAACTGTGTGCACCAAGTTAGTAAGCTGGGCTTGGTCATTGTGTGCACCATCCTACCTCTGTGCAACATGCCAGTACAGTATAAATTTAGTGTCTGAGAACATTCCATCTTGATTTACTCTCATTAAGCTGTCCTCTGTGTACCCAGATGGCTCCGACACCATCTAAAATAAAAGCATCTGGATTTTGCTTTGATATATCGGTTAAAAATTATATGTTGAGAATGGGAAATAAATTATTACCAGATAAACACACACAAAAGTACCAAAATTTGGTACCGTTGTGTACCAGTATTGATTCCCAGGAATCGGACGTTGGTACTAATTGATTCAAATGTGAATGGTACCCATACCTAGTGGCACAGGCCCTCAACAAGGAGGCGTCCAGGAGGCATCCCAACCAGATGGGATGCCTTCTACGCTGAGCCCCTCCATGATAGACAAGTTTCTCTAACCCCCAGATTCCACATACTCCATTCCACTCCACCTCGCATGGCTCAACAGCCACACTGGGATTTGCAACCTCCACTACATGCCCCTGGCTCCTTGTAGGTTGAAGGGAGCATGCATGAGACATACAAGTTCATGGAATAAAAGAAAACAGATATAGAGAAGCCAGTCAAGAACTGTTTATTCATCCCAACAACACCAGGGAAAGCTCCATTTCTCATTTTTTATCATCCACTATGGGTGAGTACACTGGCCACAAGCTTATCATATATTATTAGGTTATAATCATGTCACTGTGTGTTTTAACAAACATGTGTGAAGACACAAACCTCATCATGGTCAGATGAAGCCAACAGAACCACATCATCTGCAAAAAGCAGAGACCCCGAGCACATCAAACTGGACCTCTTAACACCCCAGCTGCACTCCATAAAAGTTCTGAGCAGAGTCAGTGACAAAGGACAGCCTTGAGCTCGTCCAACCTTCGCTGGAATCACATTTAACTTACTGCAGAAATTGACTACTGAGCTCTGACACCGGTCATTCGGGGACGAAACGGTTCTGATGACAGGGTCTGGTACCTCATAGCACTCAACAAAGGGCTCCCTAAGGTACACGGCCCAATGCCTCCAAGTCCACAAAGCACAGGTAGAATGTTCGGGGGAAGTCCCTTACACTTCCCAGAAGCTGATGAGAGTGTAGAGTTGGTCCATACTTGCAGGACAAATACCTCACTGATCCTCCCGAGTCTGAGGTTCAACTATCCAATGATTCTTTTCACACACTTAAATCTGTTTCTGACAGCTGGCATTTTCACTGGATGAAACTGGATCAAAGGTTGCTATCAAGCCCCTGATCCCTCACATCCACACCATTTTTTTTTATCAAGAGGATACCGTACCGTATCTGGGTCTCCCCCGGGTGGGATGTGCTTGGAACACCTCACCAGGGAGGCGTCCAGGAGGCATCCTGACCAGATGTCCAAGCCACCTCATCTGGCTCCTCTCTATACGGAGGAGCAGCAGCTCTACTTTGAGTCCCTCCCAGATGACCAAGCTCCTCTCTCTATCTCTAAGGGAGAGCCCAACCACCCTGCAGAGGAAATTCATTTCAGCTGCTTGTACCCGCAATATTGTTCTTTCAGTCATGACCCACAGTTCATGACCATAGGTGAGGGTAGGAATGTAGATCGACCGGTAAATTGAGAGCTTCACCTTCTGGCTCAGCTCCTTCTTCACCACGACGGACCGATGCCGAGTCCGCATCACTGCAGACGCCGCACTGATCCGTCTGTTCATCCCCCGCTTCATTTATCACTCACTTGTGAACAAGACCCCGAGATACTTAAACTCCTCCACCTGGGGCAGGACCTTGTCCCCTAACCGGAAAGGACACTCAACCTTTTTACGGGTATCAAGAGGATATCTGAGAAAGAATGTCTGCCCTTGAAAGCATTTACTCTGGTAACATAATGACTAAGGCATAACATATGAGCCAATGAAACCAAATTCAGACAGAAAGACAGACGTTTTTTGTGAAGGCAACGTTAAAGAACGGTTTAACAAACATCTTTCATCACATGGTCTCACCAAAGTCAGCTGGTTCAACTTGGGATGGGATCAGAACCAAGTGCCTGAGAACAGAACTGAACTCGAGGTAAACGTGTTCTTGAATTCTGGATCTTTGATGTTAGCATGTTAGCGTTGCAGTTTCAAACGCAGCCTGTGTAAAGTGGCTGACTCCTGCAGTGTGCTCTGCGTGGGTAACTTCTGTACTTTGAACTATTACTGTCAGACTGTGGCAGATTAAACTCTGGACAAGACTCATTCTCATGATGATCAACATAACCGTTATGCTTCTGCCTGGCTGAACCATAACATCCCCGGATATATTCCAAACATTTTTAATTCATCCATCTAATTTTATGTGTGCTTACCTGCTGGTGGACAGGCTGCAGTCAATGGCTGGTCTCTTGGTCTTGGGGATGGAGTAAAGTGGATATCGATCACCGTGGCGAATCATCACCTGGACAGACAGCAGCCTGTAGTCAGCAGGACTGTGACCTGCCAAACAGAAAGTCTCATCAGCAAAAAACAAAATTGCTTTGTGGCTGAAAGAAGTGATATTCTAACATCTAGAACGTTTACTATGTGCAATGCGCAAAGTGTACAGAGCTTTTAACAATCAAGCCTTATCAGAGCCAGTTTTAGGGAAAAAGGGGATATTTTAGCATAAAAGAGGAAATGAGAAGGTCAACTAAACTTACTTTATTTACTAGACTGAGACCTGATCTTATCAATAATTACATAGCAAATGTGAAAAAATAAAAGTCTTTAAAAGAAAAACGTAGCGACGTATTATGTTTTTCTGCTGCCATCTTGCAGAACTCTTAAGCAGTGACATCACTGGGTTGGTTATTGCTCTGGCTCTGCATTGACTCAATTGTTATAACCAGCTACACTACACTATAACTAACAAGCTGTAACAGAGGATTCTCATTTAGGGCTGCAACACCAATCAGCACTGCGAGATGGCGGTGCCCTTGCCATAAAAACATAAAACGCTGCTACGTTTTTCTTTAATATGCTTATATTTTTCAGGTTTGTAATATAATTATTGATAAGATCAGGACACACCATCAACAGGCACACAAAGTTAGGAAGAAGAGGTTTGTGATTGTTTTAAGCAGCTAAAGCCTAAATTACACTACAAGACTAAGCTGCTTCTTACATCAGCCACATGGTCCAAATCTCAGACAAACTGCAGCTTGTAATCAGCAGTTACTGATTAATATGTCTACTAAGCCCAGAGATGTCATTCTGGAGGCTTCCTGAGGATTTGACTCAATATAAAGCTGTCTGATATTTGATTGGTTGGAGTTGTAAGTGAGAATTGAGGAGTTTCAGCCAATGGCAGCTCTGGAAGCAGAGTAAGGTGGCAGAGGAACAACCAGAAGAAGAAAATAATCACACGGAGAAAACGTGGCAGGGAAGCTCCAAGAGAAAACTCATCTTTCCTTGATGTCATGGTAACAAATTTAAGAAGTGAAAACTGTCAGATTTGTTCAACCAGGTGATAAAACAGGAGCTGAGAATGTTGGACAGTAGTGCTGTATCACCACTTCTTTCCTGAATCGCGCAACACCATTTTTCTAAAATATTAGACATTCTTGGGTAAGTACTTCTATCTCTCTTATATCTACCTAACCATCTCTATCTTCTAACTATCTCCAAGATGTTTTTCGTTACTTCCCCAGAGTCAAGTCCTCCAGCTTTGGTCCTGATTCAAACAGTTGTGAACGCGGGCCACCAGCCAGCACTGAGGTTCTGAGACTGGAGGGGGGAGCCACAGATCCAGAATACAGGTCTGTTAATGGAGGGCTGTGTGGATAGTCTCAGGATAGCTCAAGTCTAGAGATGCACCGATCTGATACCCGGATCGGATATCTGCTCCGATACTGACAAATTAGCTGGATCGGATATCGGATGAATGAAACCGTTCCAGCATTCCGATCCAGTCATTTCTGTTTTTATTAGTATCATAATAAATCTACCCTTTGCAATTTGTTAATAGATAAAATGAGGTACAGTTATATAGGGATACACCGATCCAGTTTTTTCCCATCCAATCTGATACCGATACCTAGGCTGAGTTTATCGGCCGATACCTGATACCGTTCTGATACTACTTTTGAATCGATAAACTGTACACTAGGGCTGGGAAAAAATATCAATACACTGAAATATCGTGATATATCGTATCGATCTATTTTGCTAACGAAATCTCGCAAGACTTTATCGCTAAGTCACAAAAAATTGTGGGTTTTCGTGAAATCTTATAATAATAATAATAATGGATTAGATTTATATCGCACTATTTTTCCTATCCAGGAAAAAAATCTTGCGAGATTTCGTAAGATAACGATGAAATTTCACAAGATTTTGTTAGTAAAATAGATCAATATCGCATTTTTAAATATCTATGTGAAATCTGCATATGAAAATATTGCGATATTTCAGTGTATCGATATTTTTTCCTAGCCCTACTGTACAACTTGATATTTGAGAGAAGGCATCAGGCTTGACATCAACATTTAGCCTTGTTTAAAGAAAGGTAACAAATTAACAGATATAATTCTACTTAATTTTATCTACTTACAAATGGCAAAGTGTAGATTTATTATGTTGGGGTCT